>FXXK01001281.1:0-13451 GCA_900184695.1 Betula pendula
GTGGCTGAACTGCTGGGTGCAATATCAAGAGATCGGCAGAACTCCCATTGTCGATGAGATTCTGTCGGACGCGCTACAATCTCGCAGCCCCGTCATTTGTTACAACTAGTGGGGTCATCGTGTGGCACCGAGACCGCCCCACTACGAGTCTTCCTCTGAAAAAAGTCACTTCTTCATGATCCTCTATTTCTGACTCTTCTGGTTTGTCTAAACGACAATATCTCCTGTGATGCCAGCCTACGGGCATAGGCTTTTCTTGCGAGATTGACTCTCCTTCCTCCCGGAGAATCCACCTGAGATGGTGCGGATTTTCCGTGACGGCATCGTGGGTCTGGGTTCTTGCCTCGGGTTGTTATCCTCGGTTTCCCGTTGCCTCTGTGATCCTCGGGTTGTTATCCCTCGGGGTTTCCCCTTCCTTGATTATGATCTGGTGGAAGGATTATTGTTTCTTCTGTGCTCTGTTCGGCCACAAACTTCGTAAGCCTTTCCATTCTTGATTAGTTTTTCAATTCTCCAATCGTAGGGATTATGCATTCTTCTGTGTCGTGACCATGGTCTGCATGGAGAATCACAAATACTTCGCTCTGCTTCTTCTGTCGGGATCGGCCCCGCATTTTTTTTGTGGCCAACGGAGAGTTAGGGATCATCTTGGATCTGATGAGTTATTTCGGATACGCTGTGGTTCAAGGGAGTCATTTGAACTCTCTTCGGTAATTGGGATCGGGTTCCACGTTTCTCTCGGGGATTTGGGTTCCAATCTCTTTTTTGGGCTTTGGGCCTGTTCCGATGGTTCAGGCCTGATCCCGACCCTAGCGGGTGTCGGCTTGCTTATAATCCGAGCTGGCGCTCGTCTCCTCGGGATCCTTCTTTTCTTTTGCTGGAGTTTGGGCGCTTCTGACCTGGACTCCATTAAGGCTTGATCGTCTCTTCCCGTTCATGAATTCTCAGCCTTTTCCATAATCATCATGAAGGTTGAACTCGTGGGTGTCTTCCGGGCTAATTTCGGCCATTAGCCCTCCATCAGGCCTTATCCCCATTCAAGAGTGCGAACAGGACCACATCCTCTTTCGGGTCTTCCACACTCATTTTTCTTTGTTTGAACCGCATTAGATATTCTCTAGAGCGATTCTCCACTCTTCTGCTTCACTGTCAGCAAGTGGGCCGCGGATTTTCGCCGTCCTTCTTCCGGCTAGGAATTGTGTGAGGAACTGCCTCCCTAGTGTGCGTCAAAACTATCGATTGACCTTTGGCGGAAGCTTGCCAAACCATTCCCGGGCACTGCTCTTTAAAGTGAGGGGGAACGCCCGGCAAGAAATCTCGTCTGGGGTTGCGGGAGAATGAATGTTCTCGGAATGCTTCAATATGCTCGGCAGGATCCTCCTCTCCCGTGAATTTATCAATTCTCGGGATCTTGAACTTGTCGGGCAAAGGAAAGGCTGTGATCCTGTCGGTGAAAGGGAGATTTGTACTCCGTAGCAGGTCTTCGACCACCGACCCTTGGCCGTTCTCCTTTTGATCGATTGCCTGAGACATTCTTTCGTACTTTCTTTTCAAGTCTTCAAGCTGCGCATGGATATGATTTTCTTGGCCATGATGAGAGAAATCATGAACTTGAGATAAGTGGCCAAGATAAGGAGGCTGGTTCGGGACTTGGGGTTGCACGGGGTCATGAGGAGGAGGATAAAGTGTATGGCCATTATTCAGGACCTCTTCGCCATTTTCTCCTCTCTCTCCGCCATCCTCATGACGCTTGCTCCTTCGGGTATGACTCGCCTCGCTGGGATTTGCTGGCGCAATTCTTCATTTTGCTTAGCCAGGTTTTTCCATATGTCTTGCCATTTGTTGCAGAATTTTCTTCTAGGAATGCGATTCTCTCCTCCGGATACTTTGGGGGCACTCAAGATTAGGAGGAGGCCTAGATGGTCCAGCTGCATGGCGGACTGTCTCCCTGCTCAGGAGGTGTGTCATGAGCAGCTGCTGATCGACGGGTGTTCACCATATTTAGATTTGTATAGTAGAAACAAACCTGTGTCGTTCCCACAGACGGCGCCAAACTGTTGGTACAGTTTATGACGAACACCTGAAAAAAAAGGAACACGTAAGCAGAGAGCTTGCCGGGAGGTGCCGGCGGGGGATAGCTCCGATGCTTAAGTTAGTGAGCTTATATGATGGTCTGATAATGGACTGTAATTTGATAGTTTACGCTTGATAGTAAAAAAATTCAACCCCTTACCTTGATCCTTCTAGCTTTATTTATACTCTCTTGAATACCGTGGTTCTCGGGCACTTCGGGGTCGTGCTCTTGGATTTCGTGGTCCTGATCGTGTCTACTCTGCATGATCACACGTAGTGACGTGGTGCGTGATTCTCGGGTTCGTGGCTAATTGCTCCTTACTTTCAGGAGTCGTGGCCTTTGTGGCTCTAGTAACGAAATTGTTTCTTGGATTCTGTCTTTGGGTCTGCTGTTGGGTATGGGCCTCTCGATCTGGGCCTTATTGCATAATTGGGAATATTGGGCCTTTTGGCTCAAATTCCCTAACAATAATGATATGATATGCACATGTAATTGTACATACGTGGTAATTAGAAAAAAAAAAAAGAAAAAAGAAAAATTGTACATACATGGGGTTCATGCATAAATGAGAACTTTGACAGAGTTTTACACGAGGTCCCGTACAGACCAATATTTTCGTGGCCGTCACTTTCTGTGTGTTCTCAAACCTTATGTCTACCACCGATCTTTGTCGAAAAATCTTGCAAAAACATATAGGACAACCTAAAAACCTCTCTCTTTCATATTCTTGTCAAATGATAAAAGGAGAAAGAAAGCAAACTTTCAACTTCTGTTTTTGGTGGCTAACAAACTCTGGTCTTCACACGCGGAAAAGTTTGCAACTGTTTGACCGACTCGATCTCCCTCAAATTTTTTTTTGTTGGGTATAGAATTGAAGAACAAATCTTTCATTTTAGAATATATATTTCATATTATTTGGTTATATTTCATGTTATTTCGGTTTATTTTCTTATAAGAGTATTTTTCATTTTGGTTTGATTGTAATTATAATTACTATTTTATATTTTCTTTTTATTCTATTTTCTTGTAGTGTTTATTTCTTTCCTTAATTAATTTAGGTTTACTTTATGTTTATTTGTTCTTCACTCATAGTTTCTCTAAAATTAAAAACATTGTAATACGTACAATTCAAAGCATAGACATTAATTCAAGATGCAACCCTAATGCTTCATCACGTTTCTTTTCTTCCACTTTTTTTTTTTTTTAAAAAAAATATATAAAAAAGCCTCCTCAACTAGTAGCCATTTTTAATAAAGTCTTACGAAGTGTCAAGTGGTACAAGTTGACCCATCAAACTACCAATATGTGACAAAAAGACAACTTTTCAAATTTTCTTCTTATAATACCCTTAGTTTATATATATATATTGAAATTACATAGCAAATTTGAAATTACAGTTTAGTGATTCATGTCACTAGGTTGCTTACAGTTTGCAATCTTAGTCAAGGATCACTTTCATTTGTCCAAATGATTTCAGCAGACATTGAACATTTAGGGACTGAGATAACAAATAAATAATACCAAAAAAACATGCTATCAATATTCTTTGGCAAATAATATACACAATCTGCCAAATACATTGCACATTTGAAATATGTTGGATTTGAAATCCAAATCCAAATCCATATTCAGAACATGATAAATCCAAGGGAAAATTACATTTTACCCCCTCAATGTTTGAAGAAATTTTTAATTTAGCCCTTAATGTTGCAAAATTCACAATGCACCTCCTCAATGTTTGCAAAAATTTTCAATTCGAACCTTCTGTTAGATTTTGCTGCCAAATCTGATGGATTTTTTTTTTTTTTATTGTTCATGCGCTTGTTTAAAAAAAAAAAAAGGATGAACATACAACCTCAGGCTGAATAGACACTTGAGGTCGAGGACGTCCATATAACCTTACTGTGTAGATAGAACCTTGAGACTAGGAGGACATAAAAACATGTTAGGTACATCATAAAAAAAAAAAAATCTAGAAATGGACTTCAAAACCCAAAAAGTATATGCTTGTTTGGAGTATTTACACTAACATTGGTCATAGGTTGTGATGGTTGTGTCTGAAGAGGTCCATACAACCTTATTGTGTGGATAGTGCTTTGGGCTTGACCTCTACCACTATGAACAGCCTTCGGAGTTGAAAACCCACCCTTAGTCCTTAGTCTATCTCTTGCAAATGTTGGAGGACATCCCATACTCAAACCCCTTCCCCTACTTCCAGGCTTTGAAATTTGTGGGTTAACTTGACTCTTAGCCCTACCCCTACTCAAACCGCTCTCCTTATTTCCAGAAAATTTAGACTGTGGGGTTTGTGGGGCTGATGTTTGCGTAGTTGATGTCTGTGGGGCTAATGTTTGTGGATTGACCATTGGCTCACAACTTAGTACTTGCCACAATAAACTTATCAATATAATGAAGTTCAAATGTAAATATATAAAATACTTTAAAAAATGGAGTTCAAATATAAATGTATGATATACTTAAAAAAATGGAGTTCAAATGTAAATGTATGACATACTTTAAAAAAATGGAGTTCAAATGTAAATGTAATAGCTCACATGATTTTGTCCTGCACTATTGGTATATCATCTGTAATTGATTACTTTTCCTCTAGTTTGGGGACATGTTCTTGCATTATACCCAGTAACCTTGCATCTGGAGCACCTCATGATAACCCCGCCCTTCTTTATTCGATAAAGATTTTTTGATTCTTTTGGTCCTCTTATCCTTACTTTCTTAGGCCTCCCAGGTTGTATTTTGTGCAGTGGTGGGTCTATCTTGTTGTAGTTTGTCTTGATCCAATGGTTCTCGCTTGGCATGGGATAAACAATCTCATCATATGCCTCTTATACATCTCCATAGTGTACCAATCTTCTACATAGTCCTCGAGGTTTGTATTATCAAACCAAATAGCAGATATTGCATGTGCACATGAGATTCCTGTCAAGTCCCATTGTCTACAGCCACATGTTCTTCTAATCAAATTCACCACATACTGATTTGTCTTGTATGTTACTTCAAACAAACTATTCCCTACATATATGTTGTAGCAATGGCTAGCCTCTTCTTCAATTTCATTCAACTTTGCACTATTCTTGGACAAATCCTACCAGTCATGGTTCTTTGCCATCCCGCTTTGTTTGATATCCCTTCATCAGCTTCTTCCTTATCGTTTCCAACATCGTTATTATCGGCTGATCTCGTGCCTTCAAAATGTATGACTTGAAACATTCATTGATATTGTTCAGTAGTAGATCTACTTGGGGAATGTGCTGAACCAAGCCCTGGACCACGAAGTTGGGTCAATCTTTGCCAAATACTCATATGCGTCCTTACTTATTCCCTTCAGTTCCTCCATTTCTCTCTGAAAATCAGTTTCAGTGTATGCCGATGTCGCAGCCCATAACTTGTCTTTCAAGACCATGCCATGATGACCTTCATCTCTATAGTTTTTATACAAGTGTCGTACACAAATCCGGTGGTTAGCTCCTGGAATGACAGCATCAAAACCTGGTACTAGCCCCTACAAGTGTTAATATGAGAATTTTGTATTAAATCCAATACAAAACAAAACATAATAAAAAAAACAAACAAATACAAGAAACATTACCTTTTGGCGATCTGAAATAAATGTCCATCCTTGTGCATGGGGTCTGCCAAGGTCTGATAGTAAGGTTGACAGAAACCATGTCTAACTATCTTTCACTTTCACCTTAACAACTGCAAAGGCCACTGGGTACATGTTGTTATTGTCGTCTCTCGAAGTTGCAGACAAAAGTTGCCCCTTAAAAGGCCAATTTAGGAAGCATTCATCTAACCCAAGTAATTGGCCTACATCCAGCTAAAAAGCCTCTCTTCATGGCAACCAATGAGAATTACAACCTTTGAAACTTTGCAGGACAATCAGGTAAAGGCCTCTCAACCATTATCAGCACACAACTTTCCACGTTTGTTACGTAGGCTGTTTCACAGTAATCCCAAAGCCGATTGTACTAGAGCTTCACTTTTCCTTGAATAACAACTTTAGCTAGTCTTATGGCCCTATACAATACTGCTTTGAGTAATCCACACTCCATTTATCTTTGACTTCTCCTTACATTGCAGTTAAAGGCATGTTGGGTTATGATCTAAACTTTTCAATTAATTTGTTTGCAATTCATGTAGACTTCACAATTGTATTCTTATGCCTTCTTATACATTTGTGTTTGGGTTGGAACGATCTAATTTCAAATGACTCTTCATCCATACATTTACGGCCATACACCCTATACCTACAACCTGGATCTCTGCATACCATAATACATCTTGCGAGATAATTCTTTTAAAAAAATACATCTTTCCCCTTTCTTAAATTGCTCTCTCTAACAGCTTCTCTAAACAATTTGATTGAGGGGAACTTTTGCCCCACACACAACTGCGAGTTATGTAGGTCAGAGGGGTGAAACTCAGAATGCTTAGGTTGAGATGCAGACTGAAATACTACCACACACTCTTCATCACTTTTGGGGGGTGATGTAAGGATGTCACTTCTTGTCATGTTTGAGTCTTGACCATCATCCCCTGCCCCATCATCATCATATCCAGCAGTATTTTCATCCTCAAAAAACTTATCACCCGCATCCTCACTCTCTTCACCACTATCTTCACTACCCTATTCAAAGTCCTCATCACTCTCATCATCCTCATCACCCTCACCACCCTCTCCTCCTCCCAGAGTGGATGGCCTATCAACCTCATAATCTTCGTCAAACAAGTCATGTTCATAGACCTCATCCCAATATGGGTCATCTCTATCAATCCTACCATTCCCACCAGCTTCTGTTTCTTCAACTTCATCATCAACCAAACAATTATTTTCATTAGGTATACGCTTTGCAAACGAGACAAGGTATAACTCAACAACTGGTACATCTTTATGGACTTCAACCATGTTGACCACATCATGGTCAGATGAAATTAATTGCAACCCACTTTGAATACTACTACTTAGCACTAAGTAATACACTAAGTCACCTGACTAGTATCCATAGGTTTTAACAATTCTTTCAACCTCAAAAAATGATAACTTGTTTGCATCATACTTCTCCTTATACAATTCTACTTCACCCCCTACATATGTGCACATAAAACGCCTATTTATCTGACCCATGTAATGCACCTTGAAGACATACTCTCGACATGCCATCCTAACCATATAATAAATAAAAAAATTTAACAAGTGTGAAAAGCCTATTTAATATTCACTTATATGCTATAGTATGCATTATTTATTACAAAGTATGACAAAATTATGACATCTGTATGAGACCACATTCAGATAGACATATAAATACAGTTCACATTTATTCCTAAGATGGAAAAGTGTTATATTCTCTCCTAAGTGTTAAATGCCTATTTAATATACAAAATGATGTCATAAGATGCTGTATAGTCAAACTCACGAGATAAGATAATTATATGACATCAGTAGGAGACCACAACTTTAGGGATAATGCAAAAATAACCAACGTTATGCACATAAGTCTAACTAAACATCAAATGTTATACAAAGATGAGGACAAACATTATCATCGGTTACTAAAGAAAGCAAACAGAAAAAGGGACATACATTTCATCCCATGGTTGGATAGAAAATCTAGGGCATTTCAACAAAGGGGCTATCCATGGAAATCATAATCCCTAACTAAAAAAACATTAATATGCTTACAATCATATCAATTTTTGTTAAAAAACATAAACCCTAACTTAACTTCAATTATTTTTGTAATGGGTATTCATAAAATTTGGACAAAATCCTTAATTTAAAATTCGTGTAGTTACCCTCAATGCCTGAAAACACAGACGCGATTGGCCTGTGTGAAATCGAGATCTACTATGTCTTTGCAAATATCGCACTTCGATTCAAGAAGTCTTTGTCTGCTAGGAACCTTCGAGAGCCAAGTTTTGTAGAGAGGTGAAAATGATGGATTATGCGTAGATTTAGTGTTGTCTATGCATATTTCTTTGTCTGAATAATTTTTTGTTTGAAGGATATATAAGTAATTTCACAGTCAATTTTCATGGGCTTATGCGTCAGTTGGTATTTATCTGAGGGCACTTACGTTATTTTATCCATTAAACATTCATTCTACGACTTAAGGGCTTTCTCGTCATTTTACGGTATCCAACGAAGGGCAAAATTAGAAGTTTCGGTCGAGATTTGTAATGTGCATGTCACGTGGTCTCTTTTCCATCCAATTTGACGGAAGATGCTAACGGCGATGCCTTTTTATACCATATTGATAATTTGTGAGATCGACATATAACACTTGTCATTTCGGATGACTTGTTTGGATTAGGCTGTCAATATGAGAGGCTTTTTTATATTTTATATTTTTCTTTTTAAATTATTATATGAAGAAAATCTGAAAAGTAACATTTTTGTTACATATTGGTAGTTTGATGGATCAAATTGTACCATTTGACACTTCATTAGGTTTTATTAAAAACGGTTGTTAGTTGATGGTGTTAGCATATACACAATATATTATGCTAAATGCGCAGCGAAAAAAGTAAAGTGGTTTTAGGATTACCTTCAGCCATGTTTGCTTAAGCGAAGTAAAATTCTCCCAAAGTCGTGGAACGAGCAGCCTCTAGCAATATGAAAAAAATAAAATAATACAAAGGTATTTTTTGACCTATTCCTAACCTTAAGCCGTATTGATGGAAAACACAAGCACTGTATTTATAGGTTAGGTCAGGGACCCTCAATCAATTCGTCAGCTTTAATTATTCATCCCATCAATGAATAAATTGATTTGAAATTAAATAGATTGCAATCAGATCAATTTGCAATTAATTTTGATTCCATATGAGCTCTTTATTTAGAATAAGTAAATCAAACACCGTAATTATAATTATGAAATATGCGACACCGTAATTATAATTATGAAATAATTCATACTTCATAATTATATGTGACATAAAGGGCCATAAATAAAATATCCAACAGATGGGGCTTTTTCTATTTTTTTTTCATATTATTTTATTTTATATTTCTACACTTCCAAAGTCCAAACGGTCACTTAATTCATAATTAATTTGTTTCTAAAGAAAGTAAATGAATTAAGTATTATTTATGTGAAACTTTGAACCTTTCAACTCTTCAAGTTGAAAAGTATTTTAAAGTCGCTCGAATTTTCCTTTTCCATTCTAACAACCCGCCCGCTTTGATGGGAAAAAAATATTCAAACACTGCTCTATTTTCTGCAATCTTTGTCTAATGCGTATTTGAAGGTACACAATTCAGCAGTAAATTTCACTTCACTTTCTTTGCACGTTCATGGGTTATGGTCAGTAATGAAAAACATCACTTTTCTTTGTAGTATATAAAGAAGGAAACGGTCATGAGTAATGAAACATCACTTTCTTTGCAGCTTCAACGATTACATATATAAAGAAGGGAAACGGTCAATAGAAAACTAAACCCCTACAGAAACACACACACAGACGCCAAAGATAAAGAAAAAGAAATTGAAAGGCAGGTCCCAGTAATCGTTTCAGACAAAGGGAAGAATTGTGCAGAAACTGATTTTGTACGATCTTCAGGTATGAATATCTCATATATATATATATATCTATGATCACCACTTGTTCATTTCTTTATGGCTGTTTTTGTTTTGTTTTTTTTTTTTTATGTTCTAACTAATATCCCAGCCCATATTGAGAAGATGAGAAGTAGCCTTTAAAAATGAGTGATTTATAAAAATAATTATGAGTGTTAAGTCTCATATTGCCTAGTTATTATAAAACTAAGCTTTATAAAGAATTTTAAAAAAACTTCAAATTAATTAATCTTTTTGAAGTGATAGCACTAATGTACGTAGTTAGCGCTTTTACCTGGAATATTGTTACTCTGATTGCAGATTAGGTTGATCCATGAAAATTCACATATTGAATATCCTTTAATTTCTTGGCTGCAGCTAGCTAGGTTGACGGAAAAGTTAGAAATGGTTATGGTAAGATTGAGCAATGAGTCCAAAGAAAGGAAGACAACAATGACCAGAACAGTTAGCTTCAATAAAGGTGGTCCGAACTACATAATTGATAAATATGATGATGAGGGGTTAAAGAAAATGATTGAAGAAAAGGAAACTTCCAAGAAGAGGAAAGTGGGAAAGCTAAAGCTTCAGACATGTCTCAATGATTCAACCAATGAATTATATCCCGAAATTCATCACTTTTCTCCAAGTGATGATCAGCAGCTTAATGCAGCTGCAGTTAAGCTGCAGAAAGTTTACAAGAGTTACCGGACTAGACGAAACCTTGCAGATTGTGCTGTCGTTGTTGAGGAGCTCTGGTAATTAGTTATATTAATTAGCAAATGATCTATATTTCCTTTAATTTGCCGCAACTTGTGAAGTTTTTGTTCTGAAAATTGCTTCCTTCTTACTTATATATAATTGTTGTACGTAGGTGGAAGGCATTAGACTTCGCAGCTCTTCGGCAGTGTTCCATATCATTTTTTGAGCCTCATAGATCAGAAACCGCTGTTTCGAGATGGTCACGGGCTAGGACAAGGGCTGCAAAGGTTTATTTCTTTAGAAATATTACCATTTTATTAATTCAAAAATTACTTGCCAAATTTCGAATGATCATGTAAAAGATTTTAATTAATGTGCATGACACGTTTCGGTCTTCTTTCAAACAAAATTCATTACCTTGAACATTTCCAACATTGGTAATTTTCTCTCCCTATTAATTGTTTGACCGTGACGGAATTGACTGATGACAAATTCAAATGTCTTGCTGTTGATCGTAGGTTGGTAAAGGTTTGTCAAAAAATGAGAAAGCTCAGAAATTAGCTCTAAGACACTGGCTTGAAGCTGTAAGTTAACTTTTCATAGAAAACAAAAAAAAAAAGGAAAGATGAAGGCATGTTAACTTTTCTCATTGCGTACGTGGCACAGATTGATCCACGTCATCGATATGGGCACAATCTGCACTTGTACTACAATGTCTGGTTTGACAGCGGGAGCTCCCAACCCTTCTTCTATTGGTAAGACATGTTTTAAGACATGCTTAATTAGCCTTGTTTTATTTTACACTTGCTTAATTAATTCCTTGTTCATGAAATTGAAGGTTGGATGTCGGAGATGGCAAAGAAGTAAATCTTGAGAAGTGCCCAAGGACCTGTCTGCAGCGTCAATGCATCATATACCTTCGACCAGTAAGCACAGTTTATTTATTATATTATATATATATATATATATTATATATATATAGTATATATATATATTATTTCAAGATGAGCATATCTATATATAGTGTTTAATTAATTGTGATTACACTTAATTAACTTATTGGTGATCATGCGTGGCAGAAAGAGAGGGAAGAATATGAAGTGATTGTAGAGAGTGGGAAGCTTGTTTACAGACAAAGTGGAGTTGCTGTGGACACAGATGAATGTAGTAAGTGGATATTTGTTCTCAGCACAACGAGGAACTTGTACGTTGGGCAGAAGAAGAAAGCCAGTTTCAGCACTCTAGTTTTCTAGCTGGGGGTGCCCCACCATCCGCAGCTGGAGATTGGTGCCCGTAATGGGGTCTTGAGGTAAATATATTATATATACTCATCACATGCATGTATACATATATGTATAGTCTCAAACACTAAAGCAAACGACACATGACTATTAGAATATAAATTAAATGATTAAATTTGTTTTTTTTAATAATTTTAAATTTTTTGAATAAGTAGTAATTTAACATGATATTAAAACAATAATTTTTTTGCTATTCACCTTCTATTTTAATTAAATATTTCACAAATAAAATTTTAAAATAAATAATAATTAAACATGCTAGCTATCATAAACGTGTAAACGATCAATCTAGTGTTCGCGTGCATATATTTCTTAAAATTGTACAATTTTGATGCTTATATACGATCTCATTTGTCAGGCTATATGGCCCTACAGTGGTCATTACCAACCAACAGAAGAGAACTTCATGGAGTTAATAAGTTTCCTAAAAGATCACCATGTAAGCTTGACCGACGTTAAGGTAATTAATTTCTTCGTCAGTCCTCTGCTCACATGGTGCGACCTATATGGTTGGCCCAATTAATTCAACGAGGTTTAACTTAACAAATTAACACGTGTTTCTTCATGGTTGTGCTGCAGACATGTGCTGTAGATGACGATGTCCCACCTTTGAAAGATACTACTAGCGATCAGGAACAAAACGCAGAGTCAATTGGTCGTCATGATGATGTAATTGGAAGCAATGTGGAAGCAGCACCGCCGCCAGCGCCGGGATTCCAATTTGCGAAGCGTTTGTCGTGTAAATCATGGACGAGTGGAGACGGTCCTCGTATAGCGTGTGTAAGAGATTACCCAACACAGCTTCAATTTAAGGCGCTTGAACATGTCAATCTTTCGCCGAGGACAAGGACAGGACACTACTTTCCCGGCAATGGACCCATCCCTTCGCCAAGACCAAGTCTTAAAATCCACCTGTCACCAAGGCTTGCATTTATGGGACTTCCTAGCCCAAGACTACACGTTTCTACGGCTAATTGATTAGATTCAGCACAAAATGGCCGGTGAATCTTTTTTAGCTTCTTTTTGGATTTGAGGGTCATGGCTAGTGGCATTTGTAGGACCTTAATTGGTTCTTTTTTTTTTTGCCATTAGTATGAGTATCTATAGTGTTAGAAAACAAGTAATAAGCGACGGGAGGGGACTAATTACCCAAATTGATTGACCTTGGGTGCAAGGTTATTTAACTACATATAATTCTTTTGTTTTTTTTTTCCCCTTAAATTTTTCTCTTTAACATTGTTCTTTGCGGTTGGATGACTTTCCTCCACATAAGATTTGTTCTTGTATCCACAATTCAAAAATACTTGAATAAAATTTTCCAAATTATCTCTCTCTCTCTCTCTCTCTCTCCAAAAACTTGTGCATGATTCTTCATTCCTTAATATACAGATATTGGTCGATCTTAAACACATTTTAATCAAATTAAACAATAATATCAATAATAATATTACATTCAACTTCTTCGAAGATGGTCAAAAATAGGGTTGGACCTTTTGAGTCGACCTACATTTCTAGGAGGATGGCGACTTGGTGAGCCAATCCGACACTAATAATATCGACTTAGAAGTTGATGTCCGCTAGCGGATATCTCACAGATCTAGAGACTACAGTGGCCACTAATAACTCATCGATCTTGTTGAAGATGAGGAGGAGAAGGGAGCTTGGTAGGGGGTGTAACGACTCCAAAGTTTATTAGTGGTAATTAACCCGCAGGGTGTCACCGTAACGTCTTGACTCTTGGGACTTATTTAATAAGTAAATAACTCAAAGAATTACTTATATTCCTTAAATACCCCC
>FXXK01001281.1:13943-111156 GCA_900184695.1 Betula pendula
TTTTTGTAGTATAAAAATATCGTATATATCATTACTTGTCTCTTTTTGTTACATGTGCACAATGTGGACTTGGAGGAATTCCGATACATTTGTATGCAATATACTAGCAGTCATGAATGTACCATTGAATACAGTACATATTAAAAATAGAACTCTCTATTTAAGACTTAGCTTGTATGTATTTTATTCTTGGAATATGGTCCTCTCAATCTCACTCATTTCATAGTTCAAATTAGATTTTAAAGTATTTAATGGTATATATATTGCTTATATTGCCACGTCAAATGATAGAAATTAAAGAATCCCAACCACACAAAACCTCGATTAGAATATTGATAATATTTTCTTTTTCTTTTTGGCTCATTAAAGACTCGTTGAATTTATAGACTACACAACAACAGGTTTTTCTTCTCCCTTCCCTTAAACTTCTCTTCTAATCTAAGCTGAATTTTTTTTTGTTTTTTTAAGCAAAATGAAAAAGGGTTACATGGAATCAAAATCTAAAGAGGTGGGCTTCTTAACAAAAGACCCAAAATAAAAATACATCACAGAAATTACAAACAAATAAAAGAAAATAGGCCAAAAAATGACTTAGTCCTTTGAATGGCCAGTTTCAGCACTCTAGTTTTCTAGGTGGTGGTGCCACCACCGCAGCTGGAAGATTGGTGGCCCGTAATGGGGTTCTTGAGGTATATATATTATGTATACTCATCACATGCGTGCATACATACAAACATATATATAGTTTCAAACACTGAAGCAAACAACACATGACTATTAGAATATAAATTAAATAATTAAATTTTTTTTTTTTATAATTTTAAGTTTTTTGAATAAATAATGATTTAACGTGATATTAGAATAGAAATATTCAGATTGAATCATTTTTCTGTCATTCACCTTTAATTTCAATTAAATATTATATATGTAAACTTTTAGAATAAGTGATAATTGAACATGCTATATCATAGCAGAGGTCTTGAATTTAAATTATATCTCCATCATTCATACCTCTCATTATAATTAAATATTCTACGTGTAAACGGAAACAGTCTAGTGTTCTCCACGTGAATGCATACATTTCTTAAATTTGTACCAAAATTTTGATGTGGATATACTATCTCATTTGTCAGGCTATATGGCCCTACAGTGGTCATTACCAACCAACAGAAGGGAACTTCATGGAGTTAATAATTTTCCTAGAAGATCACCATGTAAGCTTGACCGACGTTAAGGTACTTAATTTCTTCGTCGATCAGTCCTCTGCTCACACGGTGCGACATATATGGTCGGCCCAATTAATTCAACGAGGTTTAACAAATTAACACGTGTTTTGAACATGTCAATCTATCGCCGACAAAAGGACAGGACATTAGGGCCTATTTTGTTCTTTTTTCTATTTTCAAAATAGCAAAATGCTTATTTGTACTGTAAAATTGTACTTGGCAAACTGTTTTAAAATTAAAAACAAATGAAAACGAAAATACTAAAAAAAAAAAAATTTAGAAACAACTTATATATGTTTTCTAAAACAATTTTCACTTTTTTATTTATGCCGTGTTTGTTTCGACGTAAAATGATTTTCAGAAATTATTTTTCGTGTTTTTTGGTGTTTGGTGGGGCGTAAAATAATAGTCAACGGAAATCATTTTCAGTTTGACCGAAAAATCTTCTTTAATTTCCGTAAAATGGTTTCCCATTTTTAAAACCGTAAACCATTTTTCGAGTTTAAGCGTCACATTCTCAAATTGGTAGACCACAGTTAAAACACTACCAGACCCCGTCGGAACCAACCCGGGAAATTTTCAAGATCTGCCCGGGACATTTTCGAGACTAGCCCGGGATATTTTTGGGACCCGCCCGGACCCGCCCGAGACATTTTCGGAGGCCACCCTGGACATTTTCGGGACCTCTCCGAGACTCGCCCGGGACATTTCGGAACCTCCCTGGGACATTTTCGGGACCCGCCCGAGACATTTTCGGACTTACCCGAGACATTTTCGGGACCTCCCCGGGACTCGCCCGTGACATTTTCAGAACCTCCCTGGGACATTTTCGGGACCCGCCCGGGACATTTTTGGACCTGCTCGAGACATTTTCGGGACCTCCCCGGGACATTTTCGGGACCTCCCCGGAACTCGTCCGGGACATTTTCGGAACCTCCCCGGGATCCGCCCGAGACATTTTCCGGACTTGTCGCGAGACATTTTCGGGACCTCCCCGGAACTTGTCCGGGAGACATTTTCGGGACTTGGCCGGGACATTTTCGAGACTTGTCCGGGACATTTTCGGGACCTCCCCGGGACATTTTCGGGACCTCCCTGGGACCCGCCCGCGGACATTTTCAGAACATGTCCGGGACATTTTCGGGACCTCCCCTGGACATTTGGGACTTGCCGGAGACATTTTCGAAACCCGCCCGGAACATTTTCGGGACCTGCCCGGGACATTTTCGGGACCCGCCCGAGACATTTTTGGGACCTCCCCGGGACTCGCCTCGGGACATTTTTCGGACGTTCTCCTGAACATTTTCAGGACCTCTTTGTTTTTTCTTCTAATATATATATATATATATATATATATTTCATACTTATATTAATATTAATATACTTATTACATAAATGATAATATTATATAACATATATCATAAATTATTTAATATACTTATAAATTATATCGTCTAACATTATAGCATATAAGTATAACATATAACATATAATACATAACATACATTTTTAAATATACTCTTAAATTATAACAGATACTTATAATATATAATATAAATTATTGAATATAACACACATACACACATATATAAGTCGAGCTCGAACCGAGCATAATCGAGCTGAGTTTTAATATGCTCATGATTAGTTTTGTTTATTTACAAACCTCTGCTTCACTTTCATGATAATTTCTTTTTCTCTTATATGTTTCGCTGAGTTCCATTCCATAGTATATATATGTATATCCGATTTGATTAGTTTTAATTTAGGTCCCAGATTCCAACTTATTTTTTTTTGTATTGGTGAAATTGGGTTGTTACAAATTTTCTAATAAATCAATGTGTGAGAAAAAAAAATTATTTTTAAAATAGTTGTCTAAACGAAATTATATTAGTTTTCTGTTTTCAGAAACTATTTTAAAAAAAAGTTTGTCAAACACTTTTTTAACGAAAAAACAATAAAAAATTGTTTTATGTTTTTGTTCTAAAAAACGGTTTTCATAAATAAAAACAAAAACTGATTTGCCAAACAAACTCTACACTTTCCTGGCAATGGACCCATCCCTTCGCCAAGACCAAGTCCTAAAGGTATAAGGATTCCTTACAATTTCTTTGAAAGCGTGAATTTTTAAATTATGTAAATTCAAGCCGTTTCTTATATCGAATGACTTGAAAAATGCTATATATTAAAAATGTACGATGTTTTCGAAGCAGCAAAAAAAATAAAAAAATTTCAAAAGACTTTTTCTTCAGTTTTGAAGAGACGTTTATTCTTTAGTAAATCAACATATATTTTTTAATTCAAAGCTTTTCTATGACATAAATTACAAAAATATTATAAAAATATATAAATTCTCGTTAATAACATGTCATATTTTAAATAAATAATATTTTTCAAATTATTCAATATAAAAAACGACTTAAATTTATATCTACATTTTAAAAAGAAGTTGTAAAGAATCGTTATCCGTCTTAAAGTCCACTTATCACCAAGGCTTACATTTGTGGGACTTCCTAGCCCAAGACTACACGTTTCTACGGCTAATTGATTAGACTCAGCAGAAAATGGCCGGTGAATCTTTTTTAGCTTCTTTTTGGATGTGAGGGTCATGGGTAGTGGCATTTGTAGGACCTTAATTGGTTCTTTTTTTTGCCATTAGTATGAGTATCTATAGTGTTAGAAAACAGAGTAATAAGCGACGGGAAGGGACTAATACCCAAATTGATTGACCTTAGGTGCAAGATTATTTAACTACATATAGTTCTTTTTTTTTTTTCCCCTTAAATTTTTCTCTTTAACATGTTCTTTGTGGTTGGATGACTTTCCTCCACATAAGATTTGTTCTTGTATCCACAATTCAAAAAATACTTGCATAAAATTTTCCAAATTCTCTCTCTCTCTCTCTCTCTGTCCAAAGCACTTGTTCAAATTAGATTTCAGAGTATTTTCTTTTTTCTAAGATAGATTTCAGAGTATTTAACAATATATATATCCCTTTATACTGTCACGTCAAATGATAGAAATAAGACTATTACACAACACCTCGATTGGAAGAGTGATAATTTTTTTTGAAAAAAATATAAAAAAGCTCCTTGGACTGACATTCGAATTAAAATAATCATTCAAAATGACAAGTGGTATATGTTAACCCTACAAACTACCAAATATGGTATAAAAAAAATTCTTTTTCAAATTTTTTTCCTAAAATACCCTTAATTTTTAAAAAAAATAATAAACTTTTAACTTTTTTTTTTAATTAAAAAAAAAAAAGAATTGGGGTGGCCGATCCACCCCATGGGGTGGATCGGCCACCCCAAAACACCACAGAAAAATAAGAAAAAAATGGGGTGGCTGATCCACCAGATGGGGGTGGATCGACCACCCCCAAAGTCATGGAGGGTGGCTTGCAGCCACCATGGCCTAGTGGTTGTTTGCGAGCCACCCTCAAGAAAAACTAGTTAGGTGGGCTCGCGGCCACCCCCAAATTGGTTGGCGTGGCTCGCTGCCACCCCAACCGGGTTGGAGGTGGTTTGCGAGCTACCCCAAGCCATGGGGGGTGGCTCGCGGCCACCCCTCCGTGGCTTTGGGTCTAGTTAATCCACCCCCATGTGGTGGATTGGCCACCCAAGCATTTTTTATTATTATTATTATTTTATTTTTTGTGATGTTTTGGGGTGGATTGGCAACTCCAAATTCTTTTTTTTTTAATTAATTTTTTTTTTAAAAAAAAAGGTTAAAGTTAATTATTTTTTATTAAAAACTAAAAGTATTTTAGAAAAAAATTTTGAAAATAGGTTTTTTTATACTATATTGGCAGTTTGTATGGTCAACATATACCACTTTTCATTTCGAGTGGCTCATTTCAATTAGGCTGTCAGTATGAGCCACTCGAAATGATAGCCTAATTGAAGCAAAATGGACACAAACGTCGAAAGATCCATCTACCCAAACTCCCGCTATGAGACTGCAATAACCCCCATAAGGAGGTTGTTGAGAAAGAGATACTATCATAACCGAACAAGATCCATCAAAGAGGAGGGATGATATAACGCTCCAAAATATTTAAAAATGATTTTTTATATTATTTGACAAAAGATTTGATTAAAGACACTCACTTATCTTTATTGAGCATTTAAAAATGTTTTTAATCAGAAAATACAACCATCAAACGTTTGATGGGTGTCATCAAACGTTCGATGTTGGATAGTATAGTCACGTTCTTTGCAAAATCTACGTATGCTCAAAAGGTGTCTGTACGAAGATCAAACATTCGATACTTTTATAGAACGTTCAATATGCTTTTATCAAACGTTTAATGAGAAGCCCTAGATTCTCTGATATAAATATATCAAACGTTCAATCATGTTCCAAAATGAATTTTTGGTATCTCGCCCCAATTTCCTATAAATTAAACCCTACTCATACTCAAATTCATTTTTTCTTGTCAAAACACTTCAGAAAACATATTTTAAAAGCTTAAGAAAGGATTTTGAAGAAGGTTTCTCATTTAAGGAATGTCATTTTCTTCAAATGTAAACTTTCAATCCCTATTCTTAGTTGCGGTACCTTTCATTATTGTAACCATGTTTTATCCTCAAATGTGTTTATAAGGATTTAAAGGTTTTGATGATAATTCTCAAAAAAAGAAGGTTTTTGGAAAAATAGATGCTCATATGTTTTTGACCTTTTAAAAGAGATGCATGCTTCCTAAAGATACGTGTTTTCTATGATCCTTGGCACTGCTTTAAGTCTACGTGTAATCGTAGTTCAGTTTAATTGGTAGAAGTTTTTAAGCATTCATGCATTCTGGACCTACATCGAACGTTCTACTATTCTTGACCAAACGTTCGATTTTCGAGGATCAAACATTCAATAATCGTGTTAAACGTTCGATGGTGACCAGAAATGTCAAATTAGAATTTTTAAGACAAAGAGCACACATACCCCACGATTAGCAAGAAATTACATTCTTAGCATGTTGTCGGATTATTCTACAATTAGCAAGAGGTTGTAAGATGTCTGAGGCATTAGATGAGCAATCGAGATAAGTATTTTAACTGAGTAATGAAACTGCTATTTTAGAAATGCAATATGTCAGATGACGGAGCATGGTTCCATATATGATCAAGTTTATCATTTTCATGAGATGGTGTTATTTGCTTATATATTTCCCTATTTTTGAATAGATGAACAATATCTGTATAATAAGATTATAGTACACCGGTTCGTGCAATAGGATGGCCATAGTCTTACTATTAATACAAGTTGATTTTATAGTCAAAGAGTTTTATTTTATAAAGAGAGCTTTGGATCTAATGGTTATGTTTTGTGACAGAACACCATTCTTTGAGTAGGTCACCAGTTATGGCTTTGCTAGTCAGTGTGGACACTCGAGGTCGGATTGCTACTATAAGACGGTATATTTATGTAATGTCCGGGGCACCAAAATTGTACCCGCACTAACCCTGCTGAGATGAGGTAATGTTTCGAGTAGACTATATTATTAACATTTGACTATTTATATTGTACTCATAGAGCATTATTTTCTATATTTAAATATAAGTATTTAATCACTGAGGTTATGCTCATTCCTTTAAAATTAAATGCCATTTTTGTCAAATGGCATAATATCGAAGATTGAATCCACCATTTGTGAAAATATTATGTATAATTCATAACTACCTTTTTATTAATTTTATACCTCACACCTTTCAAAATAACTTGTTTACTAAGTCAACCAATTTACTCAATTACTTTATTCCCGTAAAATACTTCAGTATTTTTGTAAACCCTTAGTGATTTAATCAGTTGAGACTCGCACCAAGATTAATTTTGATCATTTGCAAACCCTTTGCCATTTTTATCAAATGGCATAATATCGAAGATTGAACCCACCATTTGTGAAAATATCATGTATAATTCATAACTACCTTTTTATTAATTTTATATCTTATACCTTTCAAAATAACTTGTTTACTAAGTCAACCAATTTACTCAATTACTTTATTCCCGTAAAATACTTTGATATTTTTGCAAACCCTTATGGATTTGATCAGTTGAGACTCGCACCAAGATTATGGTATCAAGACAGTAGTTAATGTACTCAAGTTTGATTTTCTAGATGTGAAGCTTTGTGCCCATATTTATTGATGTTATAATTGTTTATTACTTATACACTCAGATTAATTATTTCGCTGTTTATTCTAATAAATGTTTAATTGGGAATCCAAACAGTTACCAATTAATTGTTTTAGACGCCCTATGGACATTATACTCCGGGTTAATCTCTTTTAAATTGTTAATCCTGTGTGTAAGGTGATTTTCAAGCCAATGTTTTACATTTTCTCCTATATCAAGAAGAATAGAGGTATCCCTGAATTTTAATCGGATAATTGAGGTTGGAAGACGAACCGTTAATTTAATTATCAGTTAATTAAATTCTTGGGGCATTACAGATGAACCTCCGGTTACAAAAATCTCCACAAAACAAAATGATTAATAGGACATGGAGACTAAGAACTATGTATCATAACAACAATAAGAAATCAAAACAAAACACAAAATAGAAACAAAACTCCAACAAATAGAAGCATTGGCGGAGGTGGCGGAGGAGGGCTGCGACAGGGAGGCTCAGAGGGGGTTATGGCAGCCGTGTGAGCTCCATGCAGTAGTGTGTGGTGGTTGCAAGGAGGCGAGGAGGACATAGGCAGAGATGCTAAGAAACAAGGTAGTGCGGCGTGTCGGCAAAAAGGATAGACAGATGGATAGATCGGGCTTGAAGAAAGCCAAATCTAAAATCCATTATAGATTCGAGACCAGCATGACAACTAGGAGTGGGGCAAAGGCGGAGAACGACATGGCGGTCCACAGGTGGAGGAAGGGCAGAAGCTGTGATTTTGGAAGGAAAAGGAAACTATAAAAAGAAAAAGACCAGAACAAGAAAATAGTTATAAGGTGGGGGAAAGAGAGGAGGGGGAGGGGGAGATCACTGGTAGTGGAGGGGGGCCTAACAAGGAGTAGAAAAAACCTTACGTTCTAAAGAGAAGTTCCTACTTCTCTCTAAGAAGAGAAAAGGAATGCTTTTGATCTCAAGTATTTTGTATGATAATAATTTACTACTTAACCTAACATTAACCACGCAGAGTAATACCATTTGGCTATAAATGACAAGTTACAAATTTAAGAAATGCTACTATTTACACATATTTATTATACTAATTTCATACCGAATGAAGTGACGTATTTTAAATGGTTTTTTTTTTTTTTTTAAAGTGACTAACGAAAGAAGTCACTTAAAATACGTTATATCAGTCGATAAAAAATGAGTGTGATAAATAGAGGTAAAGAGTAGTATTACTTATCAAATTATCAGTAGGAGACGGCCTCCTTGCTCTGCCTTTACTTGTAATGTTTATAAGTGATGCCACACTTTGCACTTATTCATAGCACTCATGTCATATCGATTGATATGACGTGTTTTAAGTAAATTACTTTTTATTTATTTAAGTTGTTGACATTGCAAGCTACTTAAAACACGTCATATCAACTAGTCTGAAATGAGTGTGAAAAATAGTATTATTATTAACGTTTTCTAATTTTTTTTTTTTAAATAGTTGCTTTCTGGTTCATATTTTCTTTTCTTTACGTTCCTTTCTTTCGGCAAAAAAAGAAAACATTATGGACCAACTATATGATTTTCATATTTGACCGAGAACAACTATTTATTTCATATAAAATTAGGACCATACAAAGTAGAAATCTATAATAATTCGAACGAGAAACAAAAAAAGTTGTAATATTTTATCTTTGGCTTAATTAAGAAGATTGCATGGAGCGGCATAATAAGAGATTAAAAAGTGCTTTAAGTAATTAGTACTATGACTATCCGTTATGTTTTTCTGACTTTCCATTTCGAATTTCAAAATTCAAACTCTCTCCATTAATTCAGCCAGAGCTTCTCTTCGAAATTCCACTCCAAAGTGCAAACCCCCCGTTCTCTCTCTCTCTCTCTCTCTCTCTCCCTCCCTCTCTCTCTCGCTGTAGCTTATAGTGTCAAATTCTTGTTTACAAGAAACATTTTTCTGAAAACACCTGCTCTTTTAACACAGATCCGCTCTGATTTCTGAAACAAACTACTTTACTCAAATGGGTGGCTCAGGAAAATGGCTAAAATCACTAATCACTTTAAAGAAGCCCCACACAACCAACCAAGTAAGCCAAAACATTTCTAACCAACTCTGCTTTTTTTTTCCCCCTGTTTTTGTTTCTGGTTTTCGTGTTTTCATTGTTTCCCTTATTCTTGTTCTCGTTGTTCAGGAAAAGGTGGGGGATAAGACCAAGAAGAAATGGAGGTTATGGAGGAGCTCATCAGAGGGCATGAATAGGGGTGGCATGTTGGCATCTAAGGCGTCCGATTCTTACTCTGATGCTTTTAATGCTGCCATTGCTACTGTAATGAGAGCAGCACCTAAAGATTTCATGGTGATCAAGCAAGAATGGGCTGCCATTCGGATCCAAACCGTGTTTCGAGGCTTCTTGGTAAATGGATCTCTCTGCTTTTCCTTGTTTTCAATGTTCTTTGGTTTAATCAGACCGAAAAAAATTTGAAAAAAAAAAAAAACTGTGGCAAAATATAATGTTTACTGGGTTCTCTGTGTTTGAAATCAACGTTTTAGCTACAGGTAGTAAAGTTGAGGTCTTTGGGTCATTATTTGTTCTAATCTTAGCTAGGTGCCGAGTAAATTTGTGCTCAAAACCCCTCAAAGAACTTAGAATCTTAACACCAGTTTTTGATACTCAGTAATATGTTTCTTGGTAAATAGGTCTCTGATTTTGTTATTTCCAGTACACTGTAGCGTACAGATGTAGATTCTAAAGCTTCAGATTGTGAAGCTAATATTTTTGAGTCACTAAGAGTTCTAATTTTATGTCGTTCATAGATAAATTTTAGCTCAACAGCCTCAAAAACCTCCAAATTTTAGCACCAATATTTCATACTTAGATATGATTCTTTGTGACAAATAAAATCTAAAGATTGTAAAGTTAGGGCCTATTTTATCACTATGGTTCATGAATACCAAATCTAGATGTTAGCTTGTGAAACTGATCTCCATCTATGAGCACCTTATTGTTTAGCACAAGTTTTCAATATTCTTTTTGTTATACATATTAATGAAACTTTTTTTTTGTCAAAGACAAGTTTTATGATTTTCATCTACAGCTTGGGTAAAAATCAAGGTTTCGGGGGGCACTATGGACTTTAGGCGCTTATCTATAGAATTGAACGAGTTTTATCTGGACAAGGTTAACCATTTACCTTTAGAATGCAAAATCAATGTTCGTTGGCAGCTAAGAGTTCACATTTAGGCGGTTAAGAAGTTGAATTGAGCTTAATCAATGCCTCTAAATTATCTACAGTTTGTAAGGTTGAGGTCTTTTTGGTCACTTTATGTTCCTAATTTTAGTTGTTGCAAAGTTGATTCGAGTTCAATGATTGCCAAAGTACTCCTAATCTTTGCACTAGATAGGGTCAGCCTATTATTTTTTTGACTGTTTTCCTAAGTTAGCTACTTTGAAGGAAAGATTTAAACTTTCACCTGTTGGTGATAAAAGCTAATAAAGAAAAACTATTTATGAGTTTGTTTCTAAATTGTCTATTACACGGAAAACAATATGACCATTTCGTCAATTATAGCTAGAATGATAATTTTTTGCTGATTGATCCTGTTAGAGTATTTCATAATCAATCACAATTATAGGGAAATATATTCTAACATATTCATGCATTTCTGTTGTCGTATGATTAATATAAACAAAGAAGGAATTTGAAAGGGGAAGGCAAAAAGTGGGAAAGAGGGATAGGAAGTAAGGGAACGGGGAAGAGGAAGAAGACGGGAAAAACAGTTTGTCAAATTACTTTATTCTTCAAAAGTGTTCAGACAATAATATAAAAATATGTTTAAATAGACTAGGGAGCTAAACCCTAGTCACACTTGGGCTGGACAGCCCACCAAAGAAATAACATAAGCCCAAACTAAAAAAATAAATAACATAAAGCTCAAAGTCAGATAAATAAATAACATGACAATAAAATAAAATGCAGAATAATAAATGTGGCAATAACATAATCTCCCGCTCTCAATCACCTAACCACAAAGTCATTGTTTGAGTTGTCCTCCAACGTCGGCGTCCATACATGTGTGATTGATGGCCTATATTTGGTGTTCACACCGATTTCACTATTTTAAAACAAAACAAGAGGAAACACTAGTACCAGAATTACAGTGTCTTGCATTTCCTTAGTCTTTGGCTAAATTGTCCTCCGACGTTGGCACCCATACATGTGTGATCGGCGGTGGCCTGTATCTGGTGTCCGCACCAACTTCACTCTTTTAAAACAAACAAGAGGAAACTTCAGTACTAGAATTACAATGTTTTGCATTTCCTTTGTATTCTGATCAACCAAGTGGAGACTTGAGGTTATTTGTCCATCCTCAAGTATTATCTCTGTATACATGTAAACTATTTGATAACTGTTTTTGGAAAGATTCCAATAGCATATTGTATATTACTTTGTTCTAACCTTCTGCTTGTTTGGTTGATGTTTCATACCTCTTTTTTTTTTTGGAATTATATTGCAGAAAAATAATGTCCATAGTCTTCTCATCTATGTGCTTCTTAATTCCTCTTATATTCTTTTGAAGTACTGTTCATGCACTTCTTCTTAGTGGCCTTAATGACATGATTGCAGGCAAGACGGGCTTTGAGGGCTTTGAAAGCAGTGGTGAGGCTTCAAGCTATATTTCGAGGCAGGGAGGTTCGGAAGCAAGCTGCTGTTACACTGAGGTGCATGCAGGCTCTTGTTCGGGTTCAGGCTCGAGCAAGGGCACAGTGTGTGAGCGCATCCTCAGAAGGGCTAGCTGTGCAAAAATTATTGGATGAACACCTTGCTGATCCCATCAAGCAGGCTGAGGTTCAATATCATGAGCTCTTGTTTTTCAAGATTTTATGTATTCTTATTATGAGGATGCCATTTCTGGATATTCAATGTTAACATTATTATCAATCTTGTGTATCTTGAAAATTCTCAGCGAGGATGGTGCGATAGTCCAGGAACCATTGATGAAGTCAAAGCAAAGCTACAAATGAGGCAAGAAGGAGCTCTGAAGAGGGAGAGAGCAATTGCCTACTCCCGCTTCCAACAGGTAAAGAAAGTGAGAGGACCCAATACATTGTTTTTTCTTTGGTAAGATAGTAAATGGATGAATATGTCGCATAATTAAAGCTGCCTGGGAAACGATTCATATTGATCAGTTGGGATTTAAACCTTTATGTGTAGAATAAATGGTCTTTGAGTGTTGAATTGCTTGATTTCAGCAACCAAGATTGACTGCTAGTCCTAAGTCAAGAACCAGCAAGCAAGGGACTTCTCCCAAGCATCATAGGCAAGATAAGAACAACATCTCTGGATGGAGCTGGTTAGAACGATGGATGGCGGTGAAGCCATGGGAAAGCAGATTGATGACTGACCCCTCAGAATTGACCCCATTATCTAGGAAAAGCGATGATCAAGTTCTCAGTTTTCATTCATATTCTTCAGATCGTGACTCGGTGAAAGTAAGAAGGGACAATGTCACAACCAGGATCTCAGCTAGACCAGTTTCAGTTGGTCAAATTAGTTGCTCATCTTCTGCCCCAAGTTCTGAATCTCTATATGATGAGAGCCGCGCATCAACTTCATCCACATCCACATCTCCAACTCTAGTATCTAGCTACACTAATCTCACAGAGTCAACAAGGGCTAAGCAAAGAGCTTGCAGGCATTTCTCTCACAGTTTGCAGAGGCCTTTTATGGAGGATTTTCTGTGCCATAAGAAGCCAATGGTAGCTTCTAATGGAGATACGAGGAGCATTGCTAGTTCTAATCCTTCAGTTGATTTGAACAAATATCTGTTCCCACCAGTTGCAATGGTTAGACACAACCGGGTAATATATCGACAACACTAAGGGAGATTTAAGAGTTGCCCTAAGGAGTAAGAGGCTTAGTCAAACTTAAATGTCCAACAGCTTGTTGCCCCTTGCGATTTTGAAACTGTTATAGTAAAATAGAGACTCACATCAAACGATTAATGTGAAATACCCAAAATATTAAAGGAAAATACCAGTTGAGATATTAGGAGCAATTGTGTTCACAGAATGTGGTTGTTCAATGGAGATTGAATAACATTATCTTGTGTGTAATACTTCATAGACAAGGTCTATTTGTTTGTTATATGTAATTATGTGGCGTGCACAGAATGATGCTTTAGATGGATTCAGTCGGAAGAAATCAGACAAATTTCAGGAGAATTGGTTGTACTACTTGAAGTACGTATATAGGAGTGAATGTGTTCATAGAATTGGTGCTTGGTAAAGATTGAATAGCATTGTTTGGAGTAGTCTTGTTTGCTGTGATCACCCAAATATATATATCTTGTTTGTTGTTGTATTTAACTGTGGTTTTCGTGTATAAGAATGATGCTCGGAGAACAGAAACAGGCCCTGGAAGAAAAGCTGGCCGAGATAGGTTTATGACTATGCATGTTTAGAATATAGATTGAATTGGGTGCATGGTTTAATGAATATTAAAAAGTGCAGTCCAAGTTGTCGGACTCTCCTGGATCTGTGTCCTCTACAACTAACAATTTATAGATGGAACTTGTGAGTCTACGTTCAATAAGTGAATGCAAGTAACCATGTTGTATGTGTATGTGAGCACTTTTAAAATTTTCCCTCTCTTTTAGTTAATGCAAGAAAATTCATTTTTACTGAATGTCTAAAAATGAGAGAGGAACTTTTCTGATTTTAACATTTATTGAATATGAAACATATAAAAATAGATTTTGTTACTTAACTAGGTATTCTCTCAGCCTATGTTGAACTCCCTACACCGTTAGACATGAGAGTGTTGAATGTCCTTTCGCATTCAACCTAAAGGGTTAAGCATGTCATTCTGCAGAACTCAGACTTTGCAGATTAATCACATAAGGATTCGGTTTGTGAGCACACAACCCAGCTAAATTCTGTGCAACAAATGATTAACCCTATTTGATTTGGGCACGTCAAGCATACTACCCTCGTTCAATACCGGGTTTCAAATGTATAATTCCCGAACAAATTGTGTTTGCCTTGGATAAACTTTATGCTGTAAACTTTATATTGTTCTTTATTCATAAAATTGTATTTACTTATTATACATGTAAAAATACATTTAATATTTCAGCTGCTAAGAGGATTTAATGCATGTAAAAAAATTCCATATGGTATGAGTATTTACTTGTCTTGTTTTAAATCCCCTATTAATGATTCACGTGCCTATCTTAGTGAGCTTCCTACAGGCTCCCTTTTTCTTTTTCTTTTTTGAGAATTTCTCTGAGTTTTTCTCTCTCTTCTCGCAACTAATATTCTCAAAAATCTCTCTTTAGGTGCCAAAGACAAAGGAAGGAGAGTTGTGGAATTCACAATCAAACTCAACTATTTATAAAAATAAAATAAAAATATCTATTTTTCTTGGAAGTGACGTGGCACTAGCTAGGTGCTTATTTGATCTTTTTGGGAAGTGGCATGTGGCATGTGGCACTACCAGGATCGAATACATGTCATCGACGTGGTACTCCACTCACCAGGGGCTGACATACGTCGATGACATGGCATCCAACTCACCAAGAATTGACATGTGCCATTCGAGTCACCATAAGATGACACGTCGTACAATGATACGACAATCGATTTACCAAGAGTTGACATATGTCGATGATGTGGCATTCCACTCGCTAGGAACTGACACATGTTGATGATTGGTCATCCTTTATCAACACATGGCATCATGTTGACTTGACAAGCAACACCATGTTGACCTGACACATGGCGTAGCGCTTGCTTGACATGTAGCATGATGTGTTACATGATTTGACACATGGCATTGGCGTGACATGCGCAGATGCTAACATAGGGCATGATATGGACTGTATGATAGTCGACACATCGCACAATATGTGGTTGACAAGTGTCAATATTTGGGATTGACATGTGGCATAGTGATGTGGACCATAAGACGGTCGGCATGTGGCATAGTATGTGGCTAAGATGTGTCACAATTTGGGTTGACATTTGGCATAGTAAGCAGATGACACATGGCATAGTTTGGGCCTAGCACAGTCTAAGGCTGAGACGTGGCACTATTTTGCACATGATACTAAATCAGACAACTTTTGCTATTAGGATCCGAATTATGCGTTGCACTCCAATCAATCTGAAAAGGTCTCTTCAGCGTGGACATTGTGGTGTCGTCTCGAGCCCAAAGTTCATTGTTTTATCTTTGAAAACCTACTTTAAGTTATTTCTTGCTATTTCTAAGAAATTCTTGATTTATTTAGTGAAGTTAAAATTCTCTAAATTTTTCTTATTATCCGGGGTATCACACTTAAGGTAATAGATTTCTTCGGGTTATTCTGAATTTTGTTCAGAGATAGATGATTGGAATGGGCTTTTGCCTATTCAAGCATAGTAGTACAATGCCTGAGTACTGGACTTACGTGGCTCAAATTGATTATGACAAGAGACATTGGCTTCTCCCTTGAAGTTATAATTTGGTGTTCACCAGTCCTAGCTTAGTAGCTTGTTGCATCCAAGGATGAGGCATAATATATAGTAAGAAGTGGCATTCATATTCATATATATATATATATATATATATATCAAACAAGTAAATGTATGATGCTTAATCAAGTATATCGATACAAGATGACTGAGACATGTACATGCTGCTATTATTTGACAGCAAACAAAATTATAATACATTTTCTTCTTCTTGCCCTTATTTGGTAGTACTACAAAAAAGTAATGTTATATATACCATATGAGTGATAGTCTCAATCAACCGTTGGTTTTTTATAACGAAGATTGATTCTAGGGTTTAATTGTGACCGCCACATCAGCATTATGACATAAATATAAAATATAAAAATATATTATATAGCATTTCTATAGTAGTACTTCTCCATATCCATACTAGCTAGCATATACATATCTGAAATATTTATGATCTTTGTCAAGGACCACAGGTGCTTACCGTATCCCCAGGGCCCCCACACAAAAGAGATACACTCTATCACTATCCCTGGGAAGATTTTGATTTAATCAATTAGCAAAACGCATGTGAAAAATATCTGAAAATTTTCATGATCTCTTCTTGTTCTAATTAATATATTAAGACTTGAGCTCATGATGACCAATTAAGTTCAGTTCTAGAATCATCTCCAAAACCCAGCTAATTAAAATTAAAATTCTGATACTACAGTCTACAGATATTTATTATTAAGTCATCTGGGGACCAGTTTAATCTCAAAGTTAACCCATGATAATTAATTAAACCTTAATTTTCAATCATGCAAGGGTCACCGATTGACCTCTGAGAGACATTCTTAGCCCCACTTGAGCGACATAATTGATTAGCATGCAGTAACATATATCCTATGGTATACTTGTATGAGTGATGTGGTTGCGGTTATGTGTAGCATCATGTTATGGTCCCGGCATTCATGCTAGCTAAAAGGACCACATGTATCACCATCACCCTTATCTCAAATTCCCATCTCTAAGAAATTACAAGAGATCGAGAAGATCGATCAACAAGCAATAACAAATAGAAAATATATATATATATATATATATATGCACCTCCAAATAGACTTCATTCAAAACTGAGAACACGTTTTCAGAAGCTTTAGCTAGACAGCATGGATCCATTGAGGTTTGACTTCTTTCTACTCCGTGTCCTGCGTGCTCGTGATAAGACTGTTAGAATCTAAATTAAATGATCAAATTCATTCATTCTTAAGTCTTGAGTTCGAACGTTTTCTCAGTTACTCACTTTTCATTTTAATTAAATATTTCATATGTCGGACTTCACTTATTAAGAGGCATGGCGTTTGAGTCCGCATGTAAGGAAAAGAAATAGAATATAAATTAAATGATTAAATTTATCAATTTTTATTAACTTTTGAGATAAATAGGAATGACTTTGCTCGTGGGAATATGCGCAAACAAAGGAAGGAAATTAGGTTGCCACCAAAAGCTAGCTCGAAAAATTGTGGATGTCAATTGATGGGAAAGAAAAGGAATTGGATGATTTCTTCAATTTGGAGCAAAAATGCTAACTTTCTTTCATGGTGGGGTTGCCATGAAGAGAAGGAAGCTAGGCTGAGTAGGGGAGGTGGGGTCTTATAGCCATAGGATAGCCATTTTCTCTTGTTTGTTCCTTTAATTTGTCTGTATGCATGGCATAATATTGTAGTTTTATTTGTATTACTTTATAGGGATTGTGAGTTTCATGTTTTTCTTTCCATCCCATCATTTCTGTTGCGTCAATATTATAATTGGTGGCTACGAATATTATGATATGCATTGATTCATGGAGAACTCGATCAATTTAAACTGTTTATTAATTCAACTTTATTGCTGTCATTTAAAGGGGCTTTATTTTAATTTTCAACGCCAATTGACGAAAAGGGCATGTCAATGTATATTCTCGATCTTTTTCCCGATGTGAATGACATTGAAAATTTGAAATAATTAATTAAGGCTTTGTGAGTTAGGTAGAATAATCTAGTTTATTTCATGTGTAATGTGAGTGTGCATACACACTTTGCGAAAAGAAGAGGAGCATGCACTTCGATCTATTTATAAGAAGCTAGCTAGGAAGTGATGATCAAGTGAAGAGACCCATCTATGCTGTAATTCCAACCCTAAAAAAATAAATAAATAAATAAATATTGGGTTAATTGGTTCATTTTGTAATTAAGAAAAGAGTTATTACCAGTTTAAAAATGAAAATATATAGTTGCTTTTATCTAAATCGTCAGTTTTACCATTTCTTTAATTATTAAGCAGCCAATCATGATCGAGGGAAGTTTAAAGCAAGATGCTATTTTTTTAGTTTTTTTTTTACATTTAAAGAGAGTTTTTGACAGATGTTAAATTTAATATTTGATAAATAATTTGTTAAATAATAATTTTTTAGTGTTTTGTTAAAAATTTAAAGAAAAATCAAATTTAAAAAGCTTATTATGAGTGCTATGGATTATGGATCTCTAATTTCAAATTGTCAAATGAGAATGAAACAGAAGTAGAGGGGAGAAAAAAAAGAAAAAAGGAAAAAGAAAAAAGAAAAGAAAGACCCTTGGTTTAAATTTGACTGAAAAGGACCCATACCAAAATCAATCCTCTTCAAGAAAAGACAAAATAAAATAACCCTGCCATTCTTTCATGTACTTGTTTTGATTCCTCAATAATAAGTAGGGAAAAAACAAACATCATTTACATCCAGTGTCCCATGATGGCTCAACAAATAAAGCAAAAGAGTCTGGTGCTATTAATTGTTCCATGTGCAACAATAAATCAAGAATCTTTTTTTGTTCTATTTCTTCCATCATAAGCATTCCAAACTCTTACTTTTTCTTTCAGAAGCAACAAATAACGTGAAGTCATAGGTGCTTGGCAGCCTGTTTTTCCACAAGAAAGCATTGCTTCAATTTATGTTGTTTCGTTTTGAAATTGCTTTTGTTAAAGAAAATTGTGGGAGTTCGGGTTTCAAGTTGTTGTCAAATCTGTAGAAGGAATATATATGGTTTAACGTTTTTACATGTGACAATACAGGGGGGCTACATGTTTGCTGATATATTCTTCTGCTGCTGTGCACACACATGCTAGCTACAAGTACGAAATCCATAAAAGAAGATAATCGAAAACTATTGTTCCGTTTGTTTCGACGCAAAATGATTTCTAAAAAATATTTTTTTATTTTTCTAGTGTTTGGTGCGACAAAAAATGATAATCAATGAAAAATATTTTAAATTTTACCGAAAAAACTTCTTTAATTTTCATAAAATGATTTCTATTTTTTAAAACTGTAAATCATTTTTCTACTTTGAGTTTCTCATTCTCAAATCACCGAACGACTGCCAGACTACCGACAGAACTCTGCAGACCACCGCCAGAACCTCAAATTTTTAATTTAATTTTTTTTAAAAAAAAAAATTATATTAATATTTTTATGTTGTGAATAAAAATTGATTTTTATAGGTTAATATAATTGAATGAAAATATAAAAAGTATTATTTATGCTTTGTCGTACGCACTAAACGCCAAAAGATGTTTTCAGCGGAAAAAATTTTCTTTTAAAATGATTTTTTGAAAACATTTTACGCATAAACAAACAAAACCAATACTTATCCCTCAAACCACCATGTACGTAATATGCTAACTACGTGGTAGCTAGATTAAGGGTACATTGCAAAAATTGAAAATTTAAGAAAATATTATAAATTGAGAAATAGTTGTTAAGAGTATATATAAATTACCCTTAATTTAGGGTAATCCAATCCTTATCAGATTCGTAAATGTAATAAATCAACTTAGACTAGAGTTAAATAAGTTTTCCAACTTGGCACCAATCGAAAATAAGTCATCTTTTGATTAGTTGTAAATAATCACTTCAAGAGCAGCCAACCAAGACTAGACAAAAACAGCTAATATTTAAGTAAAACACATTTACAAGGAACCTTCAATAGAATGTGAAGGCATATACTTTTTTGTGGATTGATTTTCATTGTTTTAAATTATTTGCAGGCCCATACACAGAAAGGTTCTGATTCCATTCTCCCCCTTGTCCCCATTACTATTAGCGAAGTGCTTTTGTCTGTGAATTGAAACATGTTTACAATGACCCTAGAAGGAATCTGCTATGCATGAATTGTCGTCATTATTCATTTAAATAATGGTATTTAGGTCCTTAACTATGCTTTGACACTGATTAAAGCCTGTTTTAACCAAGATTTTCAAATTCAAAGAACCAAAAAGGAAAAACAAAAACAAAAACCCGAAAAGGGGATCCGTCTGAATTAGTGCAACACTTATAATATCAACATTCCAACACATCATTAATTAGTTAATTATCGTCAGTAAATGCAAGATTATACTCTGATTTGAATTATGTAATGAAAGCGACATGCTAGGAAATGTGCAGAAATTTGAAATAAAATATAAAATGGGAGAAAATAGCATAAGCAAGAGAGAAAAAGAGAGACGAGATCATTTTGGAGTAATTTGGCGTTAGAGCCCTAAGTCCACCATTGAGAATTTTCCTAAGGGATACATTTTTCTTTTGTTGACTTGTAAGTGTTTACAATACAAATAGCCAGACTTATAGGGGAAATTCGTAGGTGGAGTGAATACCTAGGATTATATTATGATCACACTTATATGATAAATATTTTAATAAGGAAAATCTCTCAAACCTAATTTGGAAGTCTTATATTCTAGTGAAAACTTTACTTACCACCTCTTATCTTTTATCACTTTTACAATCACACCTTTTAACTTTAGAAAGTGTTAATTTCATGTCACCATTTTTTCAAAAGTTTGCAATATTATCCATCTTGTCAACATTCAGCGTTAAATTAAACGGTTGATCAGTGAAATGTCCCTTATATCACTGTAAAATTTATAAAATTACAAAATACCTTAATTAAATGATTTTTTTTTTTTAAAAAAAAAGGATGAGACCCACGGCGGGTCACAAGGTGACGGGCAGTGGGTCACCTTGTGACCCATGGCTTGGGTCACTTATGACCCGCTGTGACCCAGGTTGTGGGTCATTAGTGACCCAGGCCATAGGTCAAATGTGGCCCATGTTGGGTTTGGCACACTAGGTCCCCTTTGGTACCAAGAAGAAATAACTGAAAATTTTAATTTTTTTTTTTTAAAAAAATGGGGCATTTTAGGTATTTCAGCTTTATTTGTTTGATTTAACACTGAATTTTGACAGGAAGATTGACATTATAAACTTCTGAAAGATTGTGACCATGAATTGACACTTTTTAAAGGTTAAGAATACGATTATAAAAGTGATAAAAGATCAGGAGTGGTAATGAATTTTTTCCTATATTCTAACATTCGCCTCAAACTGAATGGAAGTTTGAGGTGAGAAAGAAAATTAATTGACCTTTTTTTAAGACTTTTTTTTTTTTTTTTCTAAAGTGGATCTCATGCAGCTAAAAAAAAAAAATCTAAGTGTAAGCTCGACCTTCAGATGCATTCATAAAGTTGATGGTGATTGTGTGTGGCAGTAGCAAAAAGTTGGACATGAGCCCAATTGGGCCAGAATCAAGTGTGATGCGAAGCAAAATATAGGCATGAAACCGGACAGAGATCTAGTGATACTGCCCAAAATTGGCAAAGGGTCACCATACATGACAATGGAGATCACCGGGTACGGTGGATGACCGATGGGTATGGCGCCAATGATAGGATGGACTGGCTAGTGACTGATGATGGTTGGGCTAGCAGGTAATCGACAGTGGCCAGTAGTGACTGGCCAAAGGGCGGCTGACAATGACGGGCCAACTAATGAATGACAATTGGTTGGCAACCAAATAACTAGATCGTCAAGGGTTGTTAACTAGGCCAACTATGGACCAAAATCAGGTGCGATGCGAATCAAAATATGGGCATGAAACTGGACAGCAATCAATAATGCTACTAAAAAATAGCAAAGGGCCACCGTACACGACAATGGTGAAAGACCACTGGGTACGATGCCAACAATAGGATGGACCAGCCAATGGCTAGGTGGTGTCCGCCAATGGTTGTGTTGGCTAGTGACCAATAATGGCCGGTGGTGATTCATCGATGGGTGGACGACAATGATAGGTTAAACAGTGAACGAAGATTGGCAAGTAGCCGAATAACTAGGTCGGCAAGGGTTGTTGACTAGGCCAACTATGAGCCAAAAAGCCTAGGCCGACTTGGGCCATAATCAAGTGCAATGCAAAGCAAAATATGGGCATGAATCAGGACAGAGATGTAGTGATGCGGCCATAGAGCGAAGAAGGGTTGCCGTAGACAACGATGGAAGATCACCAGGTTTGGTGGAAGACCGTTGGGTATGGTGCCAACAATAGGATGAACCAGCTGATACTAGTTGGTTATGACTAACTAAAAGGTGGTCGACAATGACAGAGATCTAGTGATGCTGCAAGAAAACGGCAAAGGGCTGCTGTAGACGGTGATGGAAGACTATTGGGTACAACAACAATGACAGGATGGACCAACCAGTCGCCAGGTGGTGGCCGGTGATGGCTGGACTAACTGATCGGAGTGAATGAGCGGATGGTTATTTACCACCTAATAACCACTAACCATCTACAGTGGTACAGTTAACGATTTTAAGGATAGACAGAAACGATTAATAACCGCTTACCCTTATATATAACATATTTAATATACATATTAAATATTATATATTCTGTATGTATCTTTAAAGTAAATTTTTTTTTCGTGGATAAGTTTAATATCACTTACTTTAAGCCTTCTATTTATATAAAATATACTCAACTCCATTTGGATGCCAAGCAGGCAAGCCAAAAAGAAAAAGGAAATATGAGAAAATAATACTACATGTAATGCTTTCTAGATTGCTAAAAATAAGAGCCATTTTGTTGGTTACATAAAGAAATAGGAAATAGGAAAGAAACATAATAATCTTATGTACATAAAAGAACATTAGCCACAACCGAATCCATCAGATGTTGCAGTAATCTACAGGTTTACAGTGTTAATTACTATATTTTGGGTGGATTTGTACTTTTGAAATAATGTCGTTAGACTTTCAAGCCGAAGGGCTCTTTTATATATATATATATATATATATGGAGAGAGATAGAGCTTTGCAGGATATTAGTCGTCGTATATGATTATTGTTAAAAACGACAATCGTCAATAAGTAGTTGTATGTTTTCTAAGAGCGGTAATGGTGATGGTTTTAGATTGTCATCACGCGCGACCCATACGACCGACCTAGAAAAGTTTGTGCTAATTTGGAGCTACCTTCTTACGTCTACTGGTTTTCATTCTTATTACGGTATAACTTTGAAAATTCATAACAAGAGGAAAGGACAAATATTATCTATATTTGCTATTGGCGGTGAGGTGTCAAATATTGAAAGCTTTTGATAGATGGACTTTAGGGATCGATTTCACCACTTACAGTTACCTGAGAGAGAGAGAGATTAAAAACATTAAAAAAAAAAAAACACTCATTCAAAATATAAAAACTCTTTTCATATTTATTTCATACATCAAAACACATTTTCAATCCAAAAATAAAAAACTCCGCCCAAAATACTTGGCCTTGAATCTCAAAACAAATGCCAAATCAAGCTTCTCTAGCATCTCAAAAGTAATCTCGTTTAATTAGATAAAAAAAAAAAAACAAAAGTAATCTCGTTTATGGACAAACGTACCATTGTCCTCATAATTATCATTAATTGTCGCTTTCAATCTCAATTATCGTTCTCGTTGTGATGATTAAAAATAGTACAAGAATTAATTGCGTCCCAAATCAAACTAGTTCTAGATCATCATTAGCAAAACAAGCTAGCTAGAACCCTGAAATGCATGGTAATTGATATACCACGTTGTTCCCATTTAAAAGCTTGTCTCATATGCCTCTATATATGATATACTGATTTATACATTCTTTCAACGCCATAATCAATCATCATTCTCAATCCTCGTGTTTTTTGTCGTCTTCACCGCCATCTTCGTGAAGACTAATAATTAAGTACGACTGTACGAGAAAACTTAGAAAGCACACATAATATTAATTAATTATCATATTAATTAATTATTATGTCATAAATTTGCAGGATTATGGAATGAGTACTTCATTAATATCACTATTGTTGTTCTTCCTCCATCCGTGTAAATTTTAGTTTGTTTCTTTATTTAGCGAAAGCACGGGTCTCCATCGGTTTTCCTAATTCTTTGTAAGGATAGGCGTCTAAATTAATCATAACAGGCTTTTGTAATTAATTATCTTTTAATTCTTTAATTGTGGAGGTCAATATATATTAATTAAGATGGCCAAATGATCATCATCTAATGATCATATGCCAACATTAATATTGCTAATGTTCATTTTAGTACTAAACTGCTAACTTCATATTATGAAAATTATAGCAGATCGAAAAAGGAAATTAATGGAATTTATGGGAGGTGATATATATTAATTTCCATCACCAACATAAAAATTCATTCTCTTTTTGCCAGAAACAATATTGAACCATGATTGTCGTCATCCTCAACCTAATAACAAGCTAGGATGGGGAATTGCAATTTAATTACTATAAGTAGTTGTAATAAAATTAATTTACTCTTCTACAGCTGAAAGCATATACATTCATGCTGTAAAATGTTCAGCTAGAAATTAACTTGCTATCAAAAAAGTCCCTGTAACGAGAGACATACTCCAAACCATCTTTTTTTGCTTAGTAGCTTTCCATGCTTTTGCTTTCCCAAAATCTTTCTTGAGCTTTTTACCGCATAGCACCCTATAGTTGCTTTGTGCGATAAAAATAATAAAAGCACAAAACAATTGAAGCATAAAATCGAATTAGCATCGCGCTGCATGATCAGTTCATGACATAGAATAACCAAAGGTAAAGTAATAATTACTTGAGCACTCATAGTGGCTTATGAACTTTAGAGTTGTATGTAAAATGAATATCCAAAAGCCTAAAAAACATGTCTATCCGATTCTTTTAAATCAAATGCATTTTCCTTTTGAGCTCCAGTGTGAATCAATGCATAAATAGTTTAATTATGTCTTTCTCTCTCCCACACTTTCTTTCTTTATTCATGTCTCTCCTCCTCTTTTTTCTTCTTTCCCTTCCATCAAAGAGCAAGTAAATGTTTGGAAATGAAATTTAAAATAAATAAATAAATAATATTTAAATAATATAGAGAAAAATAGATAATAAGATGTAGAGTATATTTGAAAAGTCATTAACTAAAATTAAAAAAATAAATAAATAAAAGGTAAATTTTGATTAGCTATTTTAAATAGAATTAAATGTAGGAAATCTATTGTGAATGCTAGGTAAGACGATCGAGAATTGAGATGTCCTATCTCCTCAAAGAGATTCACTTTGGTTAAAAGAACATACTCATAACTATTTGTTTACTAAAGTACTTGAGGAATGCCCCATACACTTGACTTTTGCTGCAGGCATTGTTGAAGCTATATCTATCCTAAAAGTTGGTAAAAAAAATTATGAATTTAATTATTTAATTAATATTTTAATATTTTTCATTGCATGTGGGACCGAACAACACGTGAATATTTTAATTAAAAATTAGGAATAAACTATAAAGTCGATATTCGAACTCAGGACCTTAATCCTGATACCATGTTAAATTACTAGTTATCCACAAACGACTTTAACAATTAACACTTTAAAACCGCCAAATTAATAAACATGCAAAGAAAAAAAAATAATTGAGATAAACATTTAGTTGAGTCTAAACTATAATAAAAAAATAAAAACTTTTACAAAATAAAACTACAATTGTTATACAATTCAATAATGTAATAGTAAAAATTAACTCTTATAAAAAAAATTAATTTTCACTACGACATAAAAGAATAAATATGCACATGAAAATAAGCAATTAAAGTATCGATGTAGCAATATTTCTATTCATATATAAAACATTCATCGGAGTTGAATCGTCAGAACGTACACGTGTATGTATCAGTTTTTAATTAGAGCTTATGCCGTAATTAAGTAGTTAATTTACTTGCCACCAACCATAGATAAAGTAAGGACACAAATTTCCTTCAATTCGGGTCGGAGGAAATTTGCTCCAACCCCTTCAAAAAAATGACAAAAAAAAAAATGACAAAAATTATGAAAAAAATTTAAAAAAAAATATATTTTAACCCACTTACGAAAATACAAGAAAAAACAAAGCAAAAAAAAAATATTTAAAAAATATATATATAGCGAATTTCAACCCACTTAAAACAAAGCAAAAAAAATTGTTTTTTGCTTTGGTTTTTGTTTTCGTAACATTGCTGTATATATGATTTTTTTTTAAAAAAAGTTTGCTTTGTTTTTTCTTGTATTTTCATAAGTGGGTTGAAATATTTTTCTTCAATTTTTTTTTATAATTTTTGTTTTTTTTTTTTTAAGGATTGGGGAACAAATTTCCTCAAATCCGGATTTGAAGAAATTTGTGCCCATAAAGTAATATTGAATTAAGAATTGATACTTCTATGGATATTAATGCAGGCGAGGCATAGGCAGCCCTTTTAGCAGTGGAAATAGCTACCAGATTTTATTTTTCATCCAGTTTAATTCTAGAAGGTGACTCTTTATTAACCATCACGGCACTCAACAACTCCAACTATGTTTCTGAATGGTCTTCTAGAGGAATCATTGCTGATGTAACTTTTCTATTGTCTTCTTTTTCTTCTTGGTCTGCGACCAAGGTTTCTAGGAGTATTAATCTCCGGGCACATTTAGTTGCCAAATGGGCCGCTTCTCATAATGTATATGGAAGCATTCTCACCTCTCCCATTTCTATCTGCTGTACGAATCAAGAGTGGACATGATCCACCTTGACCTTTCTTCCTTTTTTCCCAATATTGCTTATTAAAAAAAAAAAGAATTAAGAATTGATAAATACAAAAAGAAATTCTACTTTTCTTTATTTTTTGGTCTTTTTTTCACTTTCTTGTTTGTTAGGAGAGATTTACCTCATTTGGCTATACCTAGTTGTGAGCCTCTGAGCGAAAGAAGAGAGTTGAATCCCGTTCATCACAAAACGACAAAGGTTAGGCAATTATACTAGTTTAACATCCAATCAAGATGTGCAATAAACCAGCTATTGCAACATGCAATCAGAACCGATGATCGGTCGGCTGAGGTTGCCCTATCATTCATTATTGCTTGAGCCTCAAAAAGTCCAATTTAGAGGGTGAACAGTCGACGATCAGAATTTGAAACTAGAATGAAAAATGTTTCCTTGATGAAGAATCCTAGATAGGTCCAAAGTGGGGACATGTCAACACAGATGGACCCCACCACCCTGCATGTATGACACGATAGCAATCCGATCGACAAAAATTACAAACAAGGATGGGATCCATTATAAGCAAATACAGCTCTTACAGTGGATACTGCAAGTTTTAGCCTTTTCCTACAAGCCCTAACTGGGCCCACCATGGTACTGCTCTTCCATTAAATTCATAGCTTCAGTCTACGGACACCTTCCATATCACTCTCTCTTTTTTCTGTTTTTTCTTTTTTTTTTTCTCTCTCTCTCTTCTCTCTGTTTGTGTGACATCTCCTAGGGCAAGAGGTAGGGAGGTAGAGCTAGCTGTCCTTTTTGCTATTTTGCTTTTTTTTCATCTTTTTTATTAAATTCATTCCCCAAATACTTACCTTGATCGTCTGCCATTTGACTACTCCTTGTGTGTGTGAGAGAGTGAGAGAGAGAGAGAGAGAAGAGGATCGATGGGACATCACTCGTGCTGCAACAAGCAGAAGGTGAAGAGGGGGCTATGGTCGCCTGAGGAAGATGAAAAACTCATCAATTACATTTCAACCTACGGCCATGGTTGCTGGAGCTCTGTCCCTAAACTTGCTGGTAAAGTTCTTCCAAAAATCATATGTTGATCATGTTCCCATGATATGTATGTATGTTTTCCTCTAAATTTTTGCAGGCTAACCCATATATATATATACTATTGTTAATTTCTCGAATGAATTTTCATTGTTCTTCTTATATATATATACTTTGTTTGGTTGTGTGATGGATGTGCAGGGCTGCAGAGATGTGGAAAGAGCTGCAGACTAAGGTGGATAAATTATCTGAGACCTGACTTAAAACGTGGGAGCTTCTCCCCCGAAGAAGCAGCACTCATCATTGAACTCCATAGCATTCTAGGAAACAGGTACCTCTTTCTTTCTTTTTATCTTCTTAATTAATTGTTTCCATCATCATAGACATGGACATGAAATTTTTCATGCAAATTTGTTTGGACAGGTGGGCTCAGATAGCGAAGCACCTACCAGGAAGAACAGATAATGAGGTGAAGAACTTTTGGAATTCAAGCATAAAGAAGAAGCTCCTCTCTCAAGATCATCAGGTTCTTCCTGCAGCGATAGCCACCGCCTTTCCTGATCAGGAATCTGCAGGTTTCTTCTCTCTAAATGCAAACCCTAATAATTGGATCCTGAGCTCTCATCAATTACAAGACCAGCTATACCACCACCACCTTCCTTCACCAACCTCCTCAGCATTACAAGGCTTTGATAACGGTAATAATCTTAAATTCTTAGAGCAAGCCAATTTGGTTCATTTTCCACCATTAATGGCCCCACCATCAAATTCTTCTTCTTCTTGTGAGCATCTATGGTCATTAGCCTATCAACCCCATCAGCTTGATCCCAGCTGTCAAGAAGTACTACATCAAAATTTCAGCATTATAATGAATAATCATGAGGATCCTTCAGCATTAACAGTCGTGCCTCCTATGCCATACTCATTTTCTTCACAAGAATTTGACCCGCTTGCTAGATCAGTAGGACTCCCATGCTTTCCATCAGCTGGTTCCAATCATGCACATGAACCGCACGTGCCAAACAATCAGATGGAGTACATTGACGCCATCATGTCATCGTTGACATCATCTTCTTCTTCATCAGCATCATCATTGTCATCGTGCGGTCAATTTGTCACAAACCCTAATCTTCCTTCAAGCTGGGAGCCTTAAGAGTACTTCATTGGTGGAGTGATCATCATGATCAGGACCTATAATAATTAATTAATATATAATGCCTTTATTTCTTGACATTTGCACCAGAGACTTAGTGGAAATATTGCTCATAAAGTTTCATATATATGTGCAGCTAGCTCATGGTTTATTTAATCTATGAAATTAATATTTGTCAACTCAAATATATTTGTATGAGTTCTTTTCTGGTGAAGTAGCAGTACTAGTACTCTATATTTGTATGTCACTTGTTTCTCTCCTGATGTACTTTATATATATATAGCACCTGCTTTCATTATTATATATTTTCCAATTAATTCCAGTAAGTCATGATGAGATCGAGCTCTCTCTCTTGCTCAGTTTGTTTGTATTTGCCCAGGAAAAAAAGAAAAAAAAAGTGAGAGATCTCTCTGAGTCTTCATAAAGATTTGTGAGCTAGGACAATAAACAAGGACAAATTAATAGTCAACGTGTAGCAATTTTAGGGCATGAAGACCACACGTGCGACGACTAACTTAGTACGAAACTAGGAATCATTACTCTCAAAGGATACAGAATAACAGACACGTGATTAAGGAGGAAGGTTGTTCATTATTGTAGACATAATTCCTTAATTTTCAATCCTTAATTTTATATTTTCTGTGGTACTTCTTTGAATTTTGACCTATAATGACAGTAATAAAAATAGTTCACTTGTTTCAAACCTCGAATTTTCGTAATTGTTTCTTTTTTTTGGCAAATCTTAAATTCTTGCCTTTGTGGTTGGACCTATTAATTGCAGAATATATATATGGATGGGTCAATATATGAATAAATATCAAAATAAATTATTCTGACGAAATAAAGAAATACACAATTTTATAAATCAATAAAGCCCCTTCAATCCCTTAATAAAATCTAGAGAATTTTGGGAGTGCAATTATATATATGAATCATGAAACAGGAGAGAGTTAATTTCAAGAACTGCAGAGTTAAAAATTACAACTTAATTAATCACATAATTATTTTTCTGGATGCTTTGAGTACTGATTTGTACTATGTTAGGCTGTTAGCCGCCAGAATTGAAGCACGCTTTTAATTGACGTACTTGGCCAAAGAAATTGCAATTCATATCAATTCCAGTCAACAAATCCTGTATGAACCTCATACTTTTACTGGTGGAATAGGATCGATGAGATTGGATTAAAAGTTGTGGTAAATTATGATTTTATTTAGTAAGTTTTTTTTTTTTTTTTTGAGTGGTATTTAATAAGTATTAGGTTAGTTTAAGATTTGGTTTAGGATTAACTTTATCATTATTTTAAGATTAGGTTGAAATTCAGGTTTACCGTCTGCCCCAAACAGTGTCATTCCCAGTACTCTCATCCTAACCACAAACTCCCACTGATTCTAGCCACAACCCAATCAATTCGACATCCTCACCACTTTGTTTGGCCATAACTACGCAGACCCACTCACCTGATCATAGGATTAATTGCAGCCTCATCACCACAACCATTGAATCTCCCACACCAACACAATCCATTGCTGCCTAAAACCTAAGCACTCGAAACCTAAATGTCTCAAACGGCTCCACTTGACCCCAATGGAGCACTACTTGTTTTGACAAAACCGATAACCCCACCACCATTTTTTACCAAATCGGCACACCTATCGATGTTCCATCGTGAAGCATCGCCAACATGTCCACAAAATGGCCCGCTCCACGCCTAGGGCGCCACTTGCTTCTTGATCAAGCCCAGTTTGCTTTCCTCCGCCACCATCGTGTACCGCCGAGTTCAAGAGAGCACAGTTATCGGAGGCCACAGCAATTGCGCAGGTTGAAGATTTACCAGGCATGGAGGACGACCCATGCAAAGTTTTTTGGGCGGAGGAGGTTGGTTGTGGAGGAAGGGAAACCACCCCATGAGCGGCCACGACGCAAATGTTTTAAGCGTTGGGGACTAGTTGCAGTAGAGGAGATGAAGAGGAATGACGATGATCTGAAATTTTTATCAAAAATTGGAGTTTTCGTGACAAACCGTGAGGAGTTGGGGAGTGAGAAAATGGCGAAGAACTCTAGGGCCTCATCACCATCATCGTCCATGGAATTCCTCCTACTCGAAGCCATTGATTTCGTCCAAGTCGACAAACAAGGCTTGTCCGATTGGATGGGGTAACACCTCTAAAGCTAGCTAACTCAAAAAAAGAAGCAGAGGAAATTGTAATGCCCCTAGAATTAATTATTATTATTAATCAACCAAGAGAGTTACTGACAATACTTCTCAAATTAATTAATGTGTAATTATCTGGAAAACTATCCCAAATACCTATTAGAGTGAAAGAATTAGCGAAATGCAAAAGATATGATATGAGGTACAATTAATACTTCAAAAACATCTCTTAAATAAATTACAAATCAAGATTCATAAAAGATAACAACTAGGGGTGGGTAAATTAACCGTTAACCGCCTACTGACCACATGTCGACCGTCACCGAATCGCCACTGACCGTAATTGACTATTGTCAATTCGGTAGTCAATATAAAAATTTATACCGATAGTCAGTTAAATCAGTTAATCGGTATAAATATTTTTTTATCGATTAATCGAATTAACTGAACTGACATATATTTTTTTTAAAAAAAAAAATTAATCAAAACGACATTGTTATGTAACTCTAGCATGCACCAGCAGGTCCAAACTTTCTCTCTCAGTCTCAAATACGTTATCTCAGTCTCTCACAGTCTCGGTCTCTCCCTCTCAGCACGATCTCGATCACTTTCTCTCTCAGTCTCTCACAGTCGTCAACTCCATCTCTGCCTTTCTTTTTGCTGACTGATAATTAACCGCTTAACCATTAATTTCAAAATTTATTCTTAACCGACCGATAATTAATCGTTTAACCGCATTAGCCGAAAATTTCAGTTCGGTAATCAAAACTAGCTCTACCGACATCGTTTTAACTGATACCCAGCTCTAATAACAACAACTAACTATCACCTAATCTAATGCCCAAAGATTTATTAAGTTTTAGGATTTATTTTTGAGCTTTGGACGCCATAAAACATTTGAAGAATTCTATGGAACGTTCGGTGTGTTCATGGAACGTTTGATGGTGAGGATCAAATGTTCGATACATGTCCCGATGCACTAATCACGTGAAAACTTTCAATCAATGTGCATGTCAGACTGTATCAAACGTTCGATGCTTTTATGGAACGTTCTATGTGCTTTTATTAGACGCTCAATGCTTTTATCAGACGTTCGTTGAAAACCCTAAGACCGTTGAGTAAAAGTGCATTAAACGTTCGATGTCATATATAGAACATTCGATACACCCAAAAATTCAACAGTTCTTAGCCAGACGTTCCATCTCTATAAATACCAACCTTACCTCTCATCTGCACTGTTTACTCATGCATTTTGGATACCAAAGGCTTGTGTGTATGAGAAATTGTGTTTGAAGGAAGGAAAGGTGTTTTATCTTGAAAAAGTGTTCATCCTTACTTAGTTCATTTTCATGTTGTTATTTGCTTATTATTATCTTGTTTAGTTGCTGTTATGTCTTAGTTTCTATGTTGTCTAACTTAATATTGATCATTTTAGAGATTTAATTGGTTTATGTAAGTTTTGAATGTTTTGAGGTGGTTTAATAGTTTGATAGTTCAAACCTTGTTTTTGGAGTGTGAGACCATTTATTCTCTCTAGTTAGACGTTTAAGAGACCTTAGGAGGAGTTAGGAACCAAGGACCGAGATGTGGCCTAGAATGAGTTTTTGGACCTCATCAAACATTTGATGTACATGTATGAAACGTTCGACCTTCCTGGTCAAACATTCGATGTTCGGATATAATATCATTTTCGATTATTAGAAGCCTAGGACTTGTTTAATCAACTTATGGCATAAGACTAATGGTAAGATCTCATATTCAAAAGTTGGAGACTCGGTGGGAGAGTATTTAACGGAACCATACGACGCAAGTGAGTAAAAACTCACATGAATACTTGTTATTCTTATACTTTTATACATAGCATGATATTTTGATGTACAAACTTGCATGTTTACAACTCTCATGAAATGCCTATTTATTCTTAATTATGGACTCCATTTTGTGAAAACGGTTGTGATTAACAAAGATAATAAAATGATAAGTTGTGAAAAACATGCATATAAAAGACACAAAGATTAATGTGCAATTGTATGATCTGGTTGCACTGTCTCGCAACGGAATAATGGTCATGGACTTACTATTATTACAGGTTGATTCTATGGTTAAATAGTGTTATTTTATGAAGAGGGTCTTGGATCCAATGGTTTAGTTTGTGACAGCGCACCATTCTTTGAGTGGGTCATCAGTTATGGCTTAGCTAGTCAATATAGGCCACCTCGGGTTGGACTCAGTCGGACTACTAGTATAAGACGATACGTTTGTGCAATGTTCAGGGCACCGAAATTGTACTAAATATCTTTTTGGACATGCTAACCCTATTAAGAAGGGTTAATGTCTCAGTTAAATCATATTGTTAACATATCACATGTTCTTGTTTACATCATGTACAAGAACATGATGTACATTATTACATCATGACATGTTCTTGTTTATATATATATTGCATCATGACATGTTTTATGCTATAAACTAAGGATAACAATGCTTATGTTTATCAACTGAGTTCATAAATGATAATGTGTATAATATGTGCATTATTACTCACTAAGTCGTGGACTTACTCTTGTATCTTTTCCACCTATACTCTTATGCAATTTGTTAGTTAACACCGAAGATGGCAGTCTATGGAATACATCTGGTCCTTCTAGAGAATGTCCTCAGAGTGATTTTTGATCATCTGGAGCCAGTATGGCTAGCTTGTATATGGTTTAGAGGAGGTTACCGATGTAGTGATATTATAAATATGATTTATGAGATGTATCTCAAGCAGAAGCCCAACTAATTTTGTATGAATGTTATGTTAGTTTTTAAGTTGTAATCTTTATGTTACTTTGATGATTGGTCTTTTAAACATATTTTGGAGACATCAGAACATATGTTATCTATGATATTATGGTTATGTTTTCTTGTGCTATTTTGGTATTCTTTAATTATAGGTAGTAGTTGCTATCTCTATCATTTGTAAGTAACAAATCTTCTGCTATAGACTTTTATGTCTTTTTATGAGAGTGTATAATCCTTAAGTTCTGACCTTTAAGAGATTAAGGCCGGAAGACGTACCGCCAAGTTATTTACAAGTTAAATAATTTTGTCGAGACATTATGTCTAATACATTAATAGAGCTCATAAATAATGAAATAAAATAAATCTTCATACGGTTCTCGCCCACATCTCAAGCTTGATGAAAAACTCTAAGCTTTAACTCAATCTAGTACCTGCTAAACGTGAAATAAATAAATATTTCATAAGTGAAAATGGTAGCAACTTCGTAAGTTTACAACTTAGTATGAAAATATCACATTGAAGTCAACCATGAAATAAACTCTTAAGATAGAGTCAAAATAACTTCTCAAGATACTATGCCCTTTAAAAGATTTTCATAAAATGTTTTTTAACCTTAATTTTAAAATCATCAAACGAGAGAAACGTAAAATATCAGTTCTTTATTAAAACTCATTATGTAAATCACATTAATCTCAAACGATGCATCCAAATCCAACAACACCATCCAAACAATCAAACAATATTTAAGAAATGATTACCAAAAGAAAACAATGAGGTTGTAAGGGTTGTAGGTTTTACCTTGAAAAAAATGGTTGAAAGAGACACTTTCTTCCTTTGGAACTGATGAAAATCACCAGTTTTGAGCTCTTCACTCCTCTCCTCTCATATTCACCCTAACACATGTAGAGGCTAAGATATCATGGAAATGATTTCTCCTAGAATTCTTAGTGTTAAAAAGGATTTGAGGGTTGAGTTTTAAGGTTTTTGGGCGTCAAAATTGAGTTTTTGTCATATTACAATTGAGTTTTGAGTAATGCCACATATCCAACTTTTTTGTCTAACTCCATCCAACTTTGCATATGTTGTTTTTTTAATTTTATTTTTAAAAAATGCTATGTTTCCAACTTTCTTGTCCAACTTCATCCAACTTTGTATATGTAGACAAAGATGAACCCTACAAATGCTAAATAAAATTCTTTAAAAAACTTTGTATATGGAGCCCATCTTTGTCCACATATACAAAGTTTGATGGAATTGGACAAAAAAGTTAGATATGTAGCATTACTCTTTATTTTTTAAAAAATTTGTTTTTGCATTTATTATGGCTTATCTTTGTCCACATAAATCAAAAGGATGCAGTTAGATAGAAAAGTTGGAATTATAGCATTACTCTTAAATTTTGCCCATTGTGGTTTAACAACTTTATTTTTACCTAGGTTCATTTTGATGATAGATAGTACCTCGATTATGGCTAAAACGAATATGGTACTTCCGTCCAAAAATTGACGAAAATCCATGCATCGCCCTTAAAAAACTGCCACGTGTCCCTATTCCTCATTAAAATTTAAAAAAGAAAAACTAAAAATTAAAATTAAAATTATAAAAATAAAAAATATAAAAATAAAATAAAAATTAAAAAAAAAAAAAAAAAAGTGGCTTGAGCCACCCCTATGCCGGTATAAAGGTGGTTCGATCACCCTCAAAGAAAAAAAATTGTGTGGCCGAAACACCCCAAGAGCCCCGTTTGCCTGGAGTGGTTCGGCCACCCCTTTTTCTCCAAAGGGCTCGAACCATCCTCTTTTTTTTCAATTTTTTTTTAAAAAAAAATTAGTTTTCTATTTTTTAATAAGTCATAACCACGTCAGATTTTTAAGGATGACACGTGAACTTCCATTTATTTTTGGATGGAAGATAGCCAGAGATAGGGGTGCTCAACCGGTTGCGGTTGCGGTTATTAGACAATAACCGCAACCGCAACCGGGGTCCCCGGTTTGTCTAATTTTGGCAACCGGAACCGGAACCGGACCCCGGTTCCGGTTGCTAATAACCGTTTTCAAACCGGTATAACCGGTTTTCAAACCGTTTTAACCGGTTTCAAACCGGTTATAACCGGTTACCGAATCCCGATTCGGCGTGGATCTCGCGTGCGCGTGGATCTGCGGCGTGCGGCGTGCTCCGGTGTCCGGCGTCCACTGAAAGCGAAGAGAGAGCCGAGAGGAGTTCGGAATTCGGGTGTGCTGAGGGAGAGAGTGAAGATGGAAGGGGTGGGTGAAGGCTGAAGCCGTGAACAGTGCGGCGTAAGGTCTGGAGAGAAGTGAACTGAAGAGGGTGAACCCACTGAAGTTCAGTACTGAACCGTGAAGTCTTAGCTGTGGCGTGAAGGTCTGGCAAACGAAAATGAAAGAGGCGTCGGCTGAGAACAATGTATCCTTCTTTTTTTAGGTTTAGTATAAAATTAATTTATAAAATATATTTTATAATAATATATATATTAAAACCGTTACCCGTTATCCGGTTAGTACCGGTTTTTCAGAATAAAAAACCGCAACCGCAACCGCCTAGCCGTTATCCGTTACCGGTTGCGTTTTTCCGGTTTTCCGGTTTCCCGTTTTCCCGGTTTCCCGGTTTCCCGGTTATTTTCCGATTATCCGGTTTTTCCGTTAAAAACCGCCCCGCTTGATCACTCCTAGCCAGAGATACATTCCTCATCTTTATCCACAATCAATATACTATTATAGCATAAAATGTACCGAAGTGATAAAAATAAAGTCGTTAAATCACGGAGAGATCAAAGGTATTGTAACCTTTTTTTTTCTTCTTTTTTTTTTTCTAATCTTAAACTTTCAAACGAAGAAAAATAACCGTATCTATTCTATTTAGTTTTAATTCGTCACTTCTTTTTCATTCTCTTTCTATATAAACTCTGAAACACACGTAAGAAAAGAATAATTTTAATGACCATCAATAATATCCCAGTCAGAACAGAATTTTGTTCCAATTTTTTTTCCTGATATACGGTGAAGAATTTAGAATGAGATTAAACGTGTTGTTTTGGGGTGAGACAGCGCCGTCTTAAACATCAATAGATTGCCCCTTTTATTTCATATCATAAGTAACGAAACTGAAATTTACAGGCAAACAAACTAAACTTTACTTAAGTAACTAAAGAAAAATAGGGATTCCCCTTTCCCCCCTTCCCCGCATTGAATAAAAAAAAATATAGGGAAGCACATCTCTAGAATAAACGATTCTGGAATTTTACATATCAAAGTTCCATAAAAGAAAAGTAGTCATCCAAATCGCATTCAAAAAGGCCTTCTAGACCTTTGAGGTACATTAAGCCACCACAAAAGGCAAAGATTCTTCCCAATTTGCAGTCCTACCATGAAATAAGGAAAGCTTTAGACTTGATTTCAGTCAAAGCCAGAGGCAAAGATGCTAAGCCGTAATTCTTGCCCGGCCCTTTGCTATTCTTCGAGCAATGACTCTCCTCCCACCTTTGGTTGCCTTGCTGTTCATGTGAAAAAGTGCATTAGCCAACATGCAAATCCTACATGGTTTTGCTGTTCATGTGAATAAGTAAGAGCATTTTTAGCAAGAGCCTTTATTTTAGCTACTCAAAATATATTTTTTTATACTTTAGCTATCAATTTTTGAATATAAACTCCAACAATACCATCTATTACACCCTTTACTTTTATTTAAATATTATTATTATTATTATTATTTTGCTCTATTTCTTCCCTCTCTCTCTCCTCTCACGTCTCCATCCCTGTGCTTTATTCATCGGCACCCATGACCGAAAGGAAATCAAGCAGAGCACAAAGGCCCCTTCCGTTCATCTACGGCGCAGAGCACCCATCTGGGCAATTGGCTCTGACTGCGAGCAGGGACGAGTGCTTGGTTATACTCAATCAAGTTGGTTCGTGGTAAGAAGAGCTTTGTTGTAGGCTCGAGAGAGAGGCCAGCTTGGTGAAATTTGATGTGGGTGGGGACAGATTCTTCAATGAGGAGGACAAGGTCGGTTGGTGGCTACTGATTTTGGCTGTTGGTGGTGGAAATATTGAAAAAAATGAAGTGCAGATGAAGTGGGGGGAGATCAGACGATGAGAGGAGGAGAGAGAATGGAGAGAGGAGGAGAAAGACGAGAGACAAGGAGAGAGAAGGGACAACAAATGAATAAAAAATTCTTCCAAGGGGCTACAGTAAACTTTTATAGTTTACCCTAGCAAATTTTTGAAAACATTTCATTTTAAAGGATCTATTGGAGGAAGAAAATGACCCATAATAGCTATATTTAGCTCGTATGGGCCATTTAAAAGGTATTGTTGGATATGCTCTAATAAAGCCACTTAACACAGGCCAGAAGCCACCTCTACTTGACCATGACGTGGGATAAATTCCAAACAATATCTGCCTTTAGTTACAGATCGACCAGTAATGAGCATTCGAATCAGCTGATATAAAAATAGAACAAAGATCCACAGACCTATGCTAAGTTATCTTGTAGATCATCTGATTTCATCATATTATCCTAATTATTTCATATATAAGTTCTCTATTGCGAGTTTTTCTTCTTTTATCTTTTTTTGGGTGGGGAGATAGAGAGAGAGAGAGAGAGAGAGAGGAGATAGACAGACAAAGACAGAGATGTACCGAGCAAAGAATCCATGCTTCCTCTTACGCTTGATGAGGCTAGGTTGGAAAGTCCTTTTGGGAAATAAAAGCATTGGCTCGTTTGAAGAACCATCTCCTGTAGAATAGAACAATTACCAGTTATGCTTAAACCAAAAAGAAGAGATGCAAATGGTGTCGATGACTTAATTGTTGACCCAACCCCTGAAAACTGTAGCCAAAGTATTTTTTGGATATGCCTTTAAATAACAGCTTCCATTTCTTATTGCAACAGTCACCACCATGTTCTAGTAATGCAGGCCCCTTTTGAGAGCTTATGCAATGAAAAACTACATCTGTATTGACTAGTAAGGGAAGCAATATGTTGATATAATTTTATATTAATGATTCATATCGAGGCAAATGTGTCCCCTTATTAGCCAATATATTCCTGCCATATCAAGAGATGGAAGAACCTCCACCAGCCAAGGGCAGGGAATGTCATTCTACAAGATATTGATCCAGATTTGTCTCATCACCTCTGCATATCAATCAAAGTGAGCAATTAAGTCAAAATATCAGCTCCCCTCTACTGCACCTTGACATTGGAAGATATCATCACCTCAATATGTGTAAAACCTGCATGGCACTACCACCTAAATTCTGAAGCCTTCCCCTCTACTGCACCTTGTCATTGGAAGATATCATCACCTCAATATGTGTAAAACCTGCATGGCACTACCACCTAAATTCTGAAGCCTGCTACCTAAGTTATCTCTCATCAACAAGCATAATTATTAGCTATCTCGATATACCATCAACATGCCCATATATCATTAAGCCACAGAAAAGATCTTATGGGGTTTATCATGTTAAACAACTTAAGTTCATGAGAGTAGGGGTGAAAAGGTGGGCGGTTATTAACCGCCGCCAACTGCTAACCACTTTTAAGCAATGGAAACTGATAATCGCTTATGGCGGGCGGTTAGCGGTTTTAGGGTAGGTGGTATAACTGCTAACCGCCTCTATAAGTATATATATATATTAAAATGGTGAATTCATGCGCTCTTTAGCCTCAATTTGTTAACAATTTTGTTTTTTTAAAAATATATATATATATAAATATTAATAAAAAAATTTGCTAACCACCCTAAACAATTTTTTGCTTTCATGAATTTTTTTCTCTTTGTCAGCCATGTGAGACTCTAGATTGAAGTACCACAAAAGCCAAGTCATCCAATTTGTGTAGAAGAAGTAAACTAGAGGGGCCCACGTGACTTTAACATGAAATCAAGTCATTTCACTTCTAGGGTTAAAACACCCACAACCTATCTTTTATTCTTTTCAGTTTTCACTCCCTAGCGCTGCACAACCACACCCGCCCTCTTGTCCCGCACAGCCACAGCCATAGCCACACATCTCTCACATATGTTGCTGCTACTATTGTGGTTGAGGCCCTCAGAAACACCCACAAGCAAAACAGCGACCAGAGATCCGTCAAAGAAGAGAAAGAGATGAGAGATTTGTAGGAGGAGACTGTCACTTACAAAGCAACCTCTAAAATAGACCCAACTTGTTCAAATTTGTGCTTTCTCGTAAAAAATTTGTGGTAGATTTTCTGTGCTTTCTGGTAGATTTGTGCTTTCTCATAAAAATTTGTGCTTTCTTTCTAGTAGTTTTTTTTTAGCATAATAATAATAATAATAACAGTTATAGCGGGGCAGTTATAGGTTTAAATAAACGCTAACCGCTTAAAGTAGTGCAGAGGCGGTTAGCAAATTAGACTAACCACGTAAGGCAGTTACAATTATAGTTAGAAGCGATAACTGCTAACCGTAACTGCCTTTTCATCCCTACATTAGAGGTACCAAAAGCACATGTCTGAGTTACCTAAAACGAGGTAATAACTACTTCTATAGCAGGAACTTTGAAGCATGAGATCCACCCATAAGAATATCTTTTTGTTGGCCCACCTTCTTGAGTGTTGAGGTTAAAGCAAATATCAACTTATTCCAGTGTATAATAACTCCTGTCTACTAGGACAAAGCCATGCAACAAGTAAAAGAGACCAACAGCTGCCTGCATCCATGCTTTTTTTCTAGCCTCTAGAGATTATGCACATTTCTATCCCCCACCGCTGACCAACTCTTCACTCCATTATCACAACCTAAATGGCATACTTGGTAAGTTTTTTTTTTATAGAGCATTTGGCAGAAATTGCCCACATTATCCAGGATGCAATCTGTAATTGACACTATATTTCTGATGGCAAATCTGAACAACAAAACTAGAGTTACTAGACATATGAGCAAGCTAAAGCCTCTATAACCACAATGCTCTTGGAGAAAGAGGGAAACAGAAAAAGTTTCAGGTTCTCCTTTACTTTGAGGCACCAAAGAAAAGAATGCTATGGCTGAAATGTAATTTTTCTAAAATAATCACACGTCTATCAAAAACAAATATTATCACCCCCATATGTTCCCCGATGATATGCACACATGAGAAGATTACTATGGTGATATGCTATGTTTAATAAAAGTTAAGGAGATTTATAAGCTTAGAGGCCAATGAGGAATTTAGGTATCATCATTTGTAACCAGTGGTTATCAATCATAACTAGTTATTAGCAAGAAAATGCATAAAACACAACATGGGTTTCTAAAAATACTTACTACAGGGTAAAACATCTCGCCATTAAGACCAACCACAAATTGGTGTAAGAGCACGTTCAAGTGATTAATAAGGAATCAGATTGTCAAAGCTACCAAATGCAAGTCCCAAGGTCAGAATTATGGCAGTTGCGGCTAAAGCAACTAAGTTTCTTTCTTTTTCATTTCTGTCCAATAAATTCGAATATCACTAAACATCTATGCAAATTGGATTGCCGCATTCAGTGAGTAAAAACCAAAAACAAAAAACAAAAAAAAAAAGAAGGAATATCTTTTTTTTTTTATAAGTAAGTAGAAATTTTATAAAAAGCGCAAAGCGCAACCCTGGTACACTGGTACACAGGAAGTATACAAGAGTCAAGACTCAATACAGGAAGAGAAAAGAACAAGGAAGTCAGTAAAGCTTATCGCTAAAGGAGCTAAATAAGCAGCTGTCCAAGAGAAAATGGTGAAAAAGAAAAAAGACTTGAGTTCCTCGAGCGTTCTTTCTTGATCCTCAAACGTTCTGTCGTTCCGCTCCCTCCACAGGCACCACATAAGGCAAGAAGGCACCATCTTCCAAACAACAGCATTACGAGAGCGCCCGCCCGTCCACCAACAAGCGAATAAGTCGACCACCCGAAGAGGCATAACCCAAGACAACCCAAATCGGCTGAAGATGGCAATCCATAAGGCTTGGGCAATATCGCAATGAATAAGCAGATGGTCCACAGACTCCTCATTCCTTTTGCACAAGCAGCATCTATTTACTACAATGACTTGTCGCTTTCTGAGATTGTCCAAAGTAAGAATTTTCCCTTGAGCTGCCGACCACCCAAAAAAAGCCACCTTCAAAGGAACTTTGGTCCGCCAAATACTCTTCCAGGGGAAAGAGACAGCATCCTTGCAAACAAGGACTTTGTAGAAAGAACGAACATCAAACTTTCCTTTACGAGAAGGAGCCCACCAAAACTTGTCTTCTCCTACCCTACTCCTACTAGATGAGTACAATAAGGAGTAGAAGGAAGCAAAGACAACTACCTCCCAATCATGCGCCGCTCGCAGAAAGCTGACATCCCACTGAAGGGAGCCACTAGAGAAGTCCATGTGATCAGCAACACAAGCATCCCTATCTCCGGATAAGCCATAAAGAACGGGGAAAGCTTCCTTGAGGGCTAACTCGCCACACCACACATCATCCCAGAATCTGATCTTGGACCCGTTACCCAGCTTGAATCTGGTGAAGCTAACAAAAGAACTCCAGCCCTTCCTGATATTCTTCCAAAGCCCCACTCCATGCGGCCCAGAAGAAGCAATAGAGCTCCACCCACCCCAAGAACTACCAAATTTAGCATCTATAGCTATTCTCCACCAAGCCTCTCTCTCATGTACATAACGCCACAACCACTTCCCTAACAGAGCTTTATTGAAAACCCTCAAGTTTCGAATCCCCAACCCTCCCTCAGAAATAGAAGGAATATCTAACCAATAAAGTAACCAAAACAAGCTCAATCAAGGGGAGGTTTGGGCTTCTCCAATCCAAATTCTGCATGATTATATATTCAAGTGGTACATTATTCTTTTTCCTTAAATTTTCTCAGCAACCAAACAGAACCCAAATAAATGTCATTGACAAGCTTGTCAAATGTACAAATTCGCATTCTAGTCAGTTTTTCGCTCATCAGGACCTAAAATGCATTTCTAATTTATTATCTACTTCCATATTTTCCGAGCAACCAAACAGAGCATTATCAAAATCCTAGTCCATTGTTATATATATATATATAGAGAGAGAGAGAGAGAGAGAGTACCGTCCGGTAAGAAGAACCTGAGAGAAGGGAGGCCACAGGGGTAAAGGTACCCTTCAACGGCTACTTTTCTCAGCGATTCGGCGTCTTTTTGTTGCGGAAAATGTAGGGAGGTCTGAAACTTGGAGAGCGACGGGAATAGCTTCGGAGTGATATCGAAGCCGTGAGACACAATTTGGTGATTTGGATTCAGGTTCTGGTGAAGAAACGGGTTGGACAAGAACCGGTTCATAAGAGAACCTCCGGTTCGCACTAGGGTTTTGGAAGCCATTTTTGGTTTCGAGAAATGGTGATTGCTTCTGCTAAACCCTAGAGAGAGAAAGAGAAAGGGGCGGGGGTATATGTGGAATTTTGACTAGGGATGATATTGGGCCGTGTGTGGTGGGCTTCATGAGAAAATAAAGGCCACGTTTGGTTGTGTAAGTAGTTCAGATAGTGAAATCAAAGTATTCGAAGGAAATTCTTGAAGTGGTTTGGGCACGCACCGGGTGTGAGTTCGAATCCCGCCTTGGATCCAATTTTACTGATTTTCTGATAGAATTGAGTTTGGTTATAATTTAATCGGTCTTAAGGAAGAGCTTGTGGTTTCTTACCGTTTAGGCCCTTCCTATCATTGATTCACAACTAATATGTGCTACTTTGGTCACTTCTAGATGGAATAGTCACAGTTAGTCGCTCCCTCCTATCCTTTTTAATTTTTTAAAAAAAAAGGTATTCGAAAGTAGTTCAAGAAAGAGAGTTTAGGGTGTTGCTCGTATTTTGTGTTCTAGCGTTTGCAATTTTTAAAAAGAACTAAAAATTGGATATGAAGTAGAGTTATAAGCTTGAATCTCTCTTTTTTTATGTTTAAGGATTAATTACTTATTAAAAAAATCAAAAAGTGTTTAAAGTCGAAATTTGTGCTTAACTGATTGCTATAGGTGCTTAATGGGAATTTTAGGTCAAATTATGTATTGTCTTTGGCTAATTTGACCATAAAGATAATTATAAATGTCACAAACCTTGTAATAACAATTTGGTATCAGAGTCAAATTTGGAATACTAGAGAATGGAGCCTCTAGAGCAACAAGTAGCTAATTTAGGAAACTATTCTGGTCGTGCCCTCTCGACCCCATCTCTCCCCAAACCATGCCTTGTAACTCTCATTGCTTTGGTAGTCCTGTTTGGTTGCAAATCAGGTTAAGTCAACTTCGTTGGATCTGCTACAAGAAAAAAGAGCTGATGTAATGCCTCTCAGTAGAATAAGTTTGGCAATAAGCTTGGCCCGTTTCGCAATCCTAGGTAAATTTCTTCTAAAATATAAGAGTTTGATCCGCAAGCTCTATATCACATTAGTGTATGGACATAAATTTTGGTGTTGTTCCAACTACTTCTGAACTTATTTTTAGAAGCATTATCAAGGAGACATGTCATTCGTCATAGAACAAAAAAACAAAATGAATTGAAATGTGACAAAAACGGTTTTCTATTTGTAGCGTTTTAGAAAGACATGGTTTTTGGAACTTTGTTTTACTAGTGTTTTAACTCTGAAAATGTTTTAAGATATAAAACCTGGTTTTTTTCAACACTTTGCAAGATGGCAATTAGTGTTAAGTTCAAATCATGTTGAAAGCTTGAGTATAAAATTATATAAATTAACTCTAACCTAATTAATTTAATTAAACAGGCTAAACCCCTCAACCTTAATCTGTTAATTTCGCATCAACCTTAATCTGTTAATTTCGCATTAAGTTCGTAAGTCATGTCAAAATTTGCCAGCCTTAATGTCATATGTGAAGTTCAAGTTATGTCAATACATAATTATAAGATTATATAGATCGACTTTAATCCGACCCATTTAATTAAAAGGATAAAACTCTTAAACCCTAACCCGCTAATTCAGTATTAAATTTTTGCAGGCCGGGTCATTTGTCAACCCTAACAACAAGTCAAGAATATATTCATGACTCACCCCTACATAACATATCCCACAAACTAAACAGGAAGGTGAAAATAACACGCATACACACACAAAACGTATTTTCTGTTGGTAAATCAAGTTCTGGCAAAATCCCGAGTCAACCTATATATTAAATTTAAATTAGAAGAAAGAACCCGTCAATTACAAAATGCTCCACAATTTTTTGAAAGAAAAAAAAAAATCCAACCAAAAAGAAAAAGAGATAAAAACAAGACAACAAACTGGCATTTTTAAAACACGCCAAAAAGATTACAAGAAGCATTTGCTCCACAACACAAATAAGAAGAGACTAAAGAACTGAAACAAGGGAGAAAAAGACTAGGTGAAAAAATATCGATAGGGAAGGGCGGCACAAATTGGCTCACTTAATACTGGCTAGACTACGAGAACCGGAGACCCTCAAAAATTATATATATATCAGAATTCCAAATGTACACTAAACCAGGCTGGTTTATGAAGCTTTTATTGCTCTCCAGAAAGGGCAGCAGAGATCCAATCTGAAGCAGCTGTTTGAATGTCCGTCTCAACATGTGGAGAAAGAGAAAGAGGAGTAACTGCAACCTGTCGCTCCAAGGGGCACAAGGATCAGCAATCATGGAAACTAATAATTATATTGAAAAAGACATGCAGAAAAGAATCTAAGTTACGTAGAGACACGCTTCATGTCCAACAAGAGTCGACTTAGATTCACCGTTTTTACTCATAAATCTTGCAGAAATTCATTATGACACTGGGACCCAAAAAACTTGTGGATCAAATTTGAAAACGGTAACGTTTATTCAAAGACGATGGCATGCAGTTCTGCAATAACCACACACATGCTACATAAAACATAACTTTCTCTTTCTCTTTTTCTTTTTCTTTTTTTATGCTGGCCTTCCTGTTACTTTTTCATTCATTCCTTTCCAGTACAGTAACCAATCATACAAGCCAGCGGAATTCACTCTTTAATATGGGACCCATCTGTAGTCTATTACGATTCTTTGAATTGGAAGTGTAAAAGGGGAAAACCCAAGCTGACCCCACCCAAATTATACTTTTGAAAATCCAGATTTAGTCATTCCACTTCAATATGATCAAGTGACACACAATAATGAGAAAAGAATCTTTATATTTCATAGAAACTACTTACGAATCCACTTTCAAGTGCTCTGAAATCCAGATCCTCATCTGTCTCTTCCTGCTCTTTATCCAGAAACTGCAAATATACAGCAAGAACAGCAAGGCCATCAGCATCAGCCCAATGAAGAATTGCAATTTATAGAACTAAAGCTAAGTCTACTCTGTAAATAACACTTTCAGAGATTTGTTAGAAGCAACTTAAACGACAAGTGACTCATACTTCAATATCAACCATTTACATAGAGCTACAAAATGTCATAGATCTTCAAACAATATAACAATTTCAAGCAACTTCATTGATGAAGGGAGTCCTAAATGAAGCAAGTACAACTGCTTTCTTGAAGAAGTTTAAACACCTTTGCCATTTTTCAACCATGGCAATCCATCATAAAGTATTCTCACAGCAATCAGAAGCCACTTATAAAGTTGCTTGTAAAAGCAACCTTACTTTATTTTTAATAATACCTCTAGCCGGAAATACTTCTTCACCCGGTTGGAATCAGCTTTTCCAGCGACTCCAATTGATTCAACAACCTCCACATTCTTCCTTTGTGTGTTCAAACGGCGAGCTGCACCCTGAAAACACAAAAGAAGAGAAATCCGAGAATGAACATCAAAAAATGGAGTATAAACCCCCAATTAACCCTTTTTCCTTTTTTTTAATAAGCAACTTTTCCTTAAAAGTTCCAATTTAGAAATTAAAAAAAAAAAAAAAAAAATCTATATATGCCAGACAGTAAGAGCTACTGACCGCAGCAGAGGCATCTCGGCCAAGCTGTGCAAGCTGAATGCCAAGGCTTTGTTGATTGGACATGAAATGTCCAGCAGGATACCGGCTAGTTGAAACAGCTAGCCAGTTAGGAGTGGATCTCCACATACTTTGCTTGGTCAATTTGAAACCCTGTCAAGCAAAAGATTTCACACATGTATAAGAGAGAAGTATTAAGAATGAGTCCCAAGAAAATTTAATATCCTGAAAGCAAGAGTTTAAATCAAAAGCCACTGAAAAAAATAAAAAATAAAAAAGAAGAGAAGCTTTACCAAAACAAGTGAATGAATAAAGTCAATAGCTCAGCATGTGGCAGATAACACAGACCAGCTTCCTATAAGAGGATCTAATGAATAGAAGCGTACAAAACACCACTATACAGCTCAGCTGATAAAGTCAATCAGGGGGCTTGTGCCAGGGACCAGGGTTCAAGTCTCAATCTCGAAGAAGGTTTAACACTAACATCTAACTTTTTTTTGGGGGGGATAAGGAACACTAACATCTAACAATTAAGCACTTGCTAAAATTGGAAGGACAAAAAAATGTATCCACCAGCCAGCTTGCACATTTGCACAGAATTAAGCATCTAATACTTCGAAACCAATAAAATAAAATTTCTTTCAAACTTTTGACCCAATGGAGCCAAATAGGGCCTATACTAAAGCACAATAACTTTAGAACTCCAGCGCAACAGTGACAAGAATGTGATCACTGTTATCACACTTTATTGAGGGGTTTTTTTTTTTTTAAGTAAGTAATCAAGATATCATAAAAAGTATAAGGTGTCCCCAGTACACAGGAAGTATACACTTTGTTGAGGTATCCTAAAAAGTTAACAGCAAAAAATCTGAGGAGCAAAGACACCAAGTAATATTTTATGGTATGCAGCTAAGAGGAAAAGCACAACATGCCTCACATGCACCAAGAGTTGCGATGGTTCTATGAATAAGAGTATAAGACTCTAAACATTACCCTTATTAAATTCCCACTGAAAAGTGAAAACTATCTTGGCTACTTCTACATGCTTGACAGAAGATGCAAATTTCCAGAGTGCCTATTGATCACTGTTATTTTTCACTGGGCATTTACTATAACCTCCTTTTTCTCCAAGAATTAGACTAGGCCATTTTAACGTAAATACTCCAAAACTGACACTGCTCATGTCATCTTCAGTCACCAACTCATCTAATATGACGAAGAACACTTCATCAGTACACTAATATACCAGAAAAAGTTTTGAAAAGATTTAAGAAAGGTGGGTTTTCAATTTGCACAGAATTTGAGAATCGGAAACCAAATGCACCCTAATTTTATTTACTCTCCCTGCAGACTGGGTATATATTAAAGACAGCATCTGTTAATAACTTTGAAGCTTTTTACACACCCTTTCACCAGGACATGGTTCTGACTCCTAATAACCTTCAACACCAATCCCAAAAGAAAAGAAACTTTCCTCAAAAGAGTTTCAACAGACACCCTAAATATATGTGTTGAATACAAACGACAACACAATGGTAAATGAAAAGAATATCTATGTCCAATACTATATTTTGTAAAATACCAGCTCAAAGTTCAGCGTGCAGTACCAAAGACTTTCAGTTAGCATATTTTAAAGGTGCAAACCTTGTTTTTTTTTTTTGATAAATAAGAGAAAATATATTTTAAAGGTGCAAACCTTGTTTGTCAAAGGAGAAGTGGGAATCTCAATATTCAGAGAGCAGCTTTTGGGGAAAAGTCCTTTTTCAATATCCCTGATAGCTGCATTTATTAAGGGTAAACAAATAGCAACTGCTTCCTTAAAATCAGTTTCTTGACTTTCGTCCTTCTTCCTACAAAAGATTATATCACCAAAGAATTACTTATCAACATTAATCAGAAAACAGAAATCAAATTAATTTGACAAAGAATTGTCAAGTCACCAGTTCAGTGATATTGACAATGATGGTACACCACATATTAGCGCCTCTCTAGCTCCAGCAACAACACCCGAGTAAAACCTGGTTGACATTTCAGTTATTAAATATCTTGGGTCTTCAAATAAGGGCTAAAAGTCACTGGGAAAAAATTTAAAACACACAGCCTTAACTGATATAACTACGGTAAACATATACAAACATAAACTTTATAAATTGGGTAACTTCAAAGTTTACCCTGCTTGAATAAAACAAGATAAATATGGAATAAGAAACAAGCATAAAACTGGCAACTTACATGTGATGGCCACAGCTTGATCCCCGGTTAATTCCACTAATCACCTGAAAATAAGATCATTCTTGAATCTTCTGGACGGCAAAATCTATATATATTTAGTCATATTGATGGCATCATATAAATGCTAACCAGAAGAGGCTTTGACCAAGAAAACAATGCCCCGGATAATGCTAATGAGACACAATCCACGGGAGTCCCTGAGTAAAAGAACCATGACCAAGCCTATTACTGTTAGTAACCACAATGAAACCGCAAAACCCAGATCAAATTTGCAGGTGTGCATTGATGCCAAAATCAAGGGAAAACAATGTAAAATTAGTAACTAAAAATCACTGAAGTTGACCATATATATGATGAATCTGCCTCAAAGTGAAAATTGAAGATCATGTTTAACCAATTTTAAACGCATAAAAGAAAACCAACACACAGGAAATGATAAATTCATCAAATATATGATAATTTCAATAGTTACAGATCCCAATACATTGAAGAAAAAACTTTGGGGCAAACAAGAGTGCAAGGAACAAAGACATGCAGTCATACCAGAAACTTCAAAAGCTGTGGCACCATTAATCTCAGCGGAACTCACAGCAACTGTTTCTTGGAGAGTCACAGAATGACCCGACACTGATTTGTCCCTGAAGCAACCGAATCATAAACTAACAGATCAAAATACAATTCCAGCTTCAATACCAATACCCCAAATGAAAGAAGCCACAGACAAATAGAAAAATATACAAATAAGAAACCAAAAAAGAACTTAAAAACCTACATACCCATATGAGTCAATTGAGAGAATTGAAACATGCGAAAGAAACTCACATAGTAATACTTGAAATGAAAGAAGCCCACACAACCGTAATCGAAAAACACAAAAACATACGAATAAGCAATCAAAAACAAGGAAAAACCAACATACCCAGATGAGAAAAATTAGGGAAACAAGCAATAAAATGCAAAACATAAGGTAAAATCAAAGATAACCCGCACACCACCAATAGAAACAGAGCAAAGTGACACAAGAAATAACCAAAAGTTGACAGAGATAACCCACGATTGTGGAGCGCAGACATGGACATTGTATAACCCATCACGAACCAGAGCTTCCACAAGGTACACAAGGCCAGGGGACTCAATCCCGTCGCCATTAGTGACCAGCAAAGTGGGCTTGGAACTTTCTATAGCCTCCGCAGCATCAGAAACCGAGGTGGAAGACGAGGGTTCGGCGGATTCAGCAGTTTCTTTGGATTGGTCGCCTTCTTTGTCAGCCTCATTGTTCTTCTTGCTAAGGACTTCCTGGAGATTGGAGACCAGGCCCGGAGGCAAGAAGTTATTCTTCACGGAAGTCGAAGTCATATCATAGACTAAAGCGTTTTTGGGATTTCCGGGAAAAATGAGAGAAAGAGTGCGATTTCTGGGTCTAGAAGAATCAAAATCAAAACCCTAGAGAGAGAGAGAGAAGAGAGAGAGAGAGAGAGAGCTATAGAGGAAGAAAAGGAGGGCAATAAAGCGCTGAGAATGAAAAGGATAGACTAGATGGACCGGTTCAAACGGCGTTATTTCGTGTGTTTGTATTTGTGCGTGAGAGAGAGAGAGAGAAAGAGAGATTACTTGTGGTAAGTGTAACTGGGCATCATTAAGAAATGAGGAAGATAGAACAGGTCTTGAACACGCAGGTCGCTTTTGTTGCTGGTTGTTGAGGTTACCTTTTAATGGCAAGCATGCCCATTTTTTTAATCGTCCTGTAAAATTTGTGCGTATTTTTTTAAAAATAAAAAATAAAACGAATTAAAAGGTTAAACTGAAACTTTAAATATCAAATAAGTTTATAATATAAAATTGTATTTTTTTAAATTATATTTTTGAATAGCACATTTAGAAATTACAAACTCAAAATGGTTTATTCATAATGTAGAGTTGTTAGAAGCCTATAATCGTTGTTACAGAGAATTGGTTCAAATTAACAAAATAAAACAAACAAGAGAGAAAGGAAAAAAGAAAAAAGAAAATCATATTATGATATGAGAGTTTGTAACAAAACCCTTAGGAGCAACATTTGGTTGTCAATTGAGTGGTGCATATTGTTAAAAAGAACGTACCCTCATATTCTTTCTTTTGAAGCTAGATTATTAGGGGGTTGATAATGTCAGATTTTTTTTAAAAAAAAAAAATGGAGGAAAGTATGATTAGCTTGTGAGATTGGTATAGGTCTTTCTTGTTTTTTTTTTTTTTTTTTGTTTGTAAGTATATAGGTCAAATTTTAGGTGGGGAGCGAATTGATATTAATTTATGGAGGGGGATGTGACACATGTGAGAACTATTGTCAATTTTTTTTTATTACTTTTAAAGGCTTAAATTATTGAATGATGGGTTGAATTTTATTAACTATTGTATGAATATATGCTTTGGATGTTGACTAATAGATTCAAGCCAATTTGCTTCATTAGCAATTGAATAAAGAATCCTTAGAACATTTATAGTAAGCTCCTTAAATATAATATTTTTCTAAATTTGTAATCAAACACTCAGAAATCTTCATTTAACAAGCTCTTTATCCAAAGTTAAATATAATATTTATCAGATTTTATCTTTAAATATAAATAGTCAAAATTAAAAAATCAAACTTTTTTTAATATTATTTTTCAGTTTTGACTTTACAAACTTGTTTTCTTTTATTTTGTTTTTCTCTCATGATAGATAATATTATTAATAAAAAATAATATTTATTTAAAGTAGATAAACATCTAGAAAGTTTGCTACTTAGTGGTTTGAAAAAATGACTCTCTAAATTTTTTAAAGTAAATTTTTAGAGTTAAATGTAAAACAATTTTAGAAAGCTTACTATGAACGCTTTTATACTGTTGCATTGGTAAAAACTAGGTTATTGTTGATAATTAAAGTGTGCCAATATGTATAAGGAACACATCAAAATTACTTGTAATAATGTAAACGAATTTATATATGAAATTCACTACTATTATTTTTAAAAAAATTTTTACTAGTGGTTGAACAACCACCTCAAATCCTATAGATCACATACTCAGCTAGCGCATTAAATAACAGGATTTCCCTTCAGAAATTAAAAAAAAAAAAAATGCTACAAATCAATTGATATTTTCTTTTTTCTTTTTTATTAGAATTAGTGTGCCAACCAAAAAAAAAGAAAAAAGAAAATCCAATATATTGGTTAACTTCAAATGTAAACATTTGTCTTTCCATAGAACTTGGAATTTTAGGATTGAAACAACTTTCAAAAGAGACGAATGTGGATTATAATTTATGAGTCATTTGTGGCCAACAAATCTAAAAAGAACCTCACAAAAGGAAGAAAAGCAAACAAAGGAAAAAATGATTAAAGGAAATGGATGTCGTATAGGGCCTGGTGGTACAGGATCCAGCCAATTTCTATAGTACAGCTTAGACGTGATTAGCGTTACTTTTAACATCTTCAACACAGGTTTTTTGTTTTAATAGAGATCTTGTCGTGTCATGAGCTGTGTTTTGAAGATTGTAATTTGTCGTTTATTCAAAAAAAATTTTACGGATAGAAAATAAAAAATTTAATCAAATTTTTAACTTTTACGGACTAAAATTTCTTTTAAAATTAAATTGGAGGAATTTATCTAACAAATGTAGGAAGCGTATTAAATCTTAGAATGATATAACAAATTGAATAGGTAAAAATATTTTTGATTTGTAGAAATTTTTATCTACTTTTGGATAGTATAAAAAGGAAAATACGTGATTTATTAAAGGACAAATGGGGTATTTTATATGAATGACATGATCTCTAAAGAAGAATATTGATCAGGATTTGTTGAAATTAGTTTATTCATCGATCCCCCGTACATATTTTTATACTTGTCAGATCCAATCAACAAAAGATAATGCATGCCTGACACGTTCTTAAGCAAAAGGAGTTGGAAGGCACTCTTATATTTTTTATTTTTTATTTTTCCTCTAAATGGTTGACAAAATATAAAAATTACAATATAATAAATAATAATAATAATAATAATAAAAGATTATTTAAAATTCCCCTTTCAAACAATATACAAACAAAAACAAATCCTCTAAAAACTTTAAAACCAAAACAACACGTCTCCCATCTCTCCCCCCCTTTCTCCGCTAATTCATCACGGTCTTTCCAGCTGGATAAATCTCAAGGATGTGCCACCTGTTACTTTTTGTGCAAAAATTCTCTAATTAGCATGAAATTTTCTTTGATTTTCAAATGCAATAATTGGATGGTGTTCCTTTTTAATCTGTTATACCTTTCCAGCAGCTAGACCCCCTTTATGGGCTACTATCTTATCTGCTAAGAGACTTTAGAGCTCTGAATATCCATTAAATCAAAAAGATGACCCCCAAATTTTTTTTTTTTTTAAAAAAAGAAATGTTATATACTATCTAAATAAAGGAATTATAGAATGAGGACAGTGTCATAATGAAACCCATTAGTTGAGAGTTGAGAATCAAGAATCAAGACTTGAGAGTGAACCTACAAAAAGAAAAAGAAAAAAAAAAAAGACTTGTGAGTGAAGGAGCTGTGTAGAGCATTAAGAGAGAAAGAAACTTTGAAGTCGAATGAGAAGTAGAACGGGAGAATGTTGGGTGTGCGGGTTGAGTGAGATTGTGAGAGGAGAAAATGGTTTATGAAAATAAAAAATAAAACTATTTTACGTTCAAAAAAAACAATTTATGCATTCATATTATTGATGATAATAAACTGAAACACAATATTTGGCAATTACAATATCATTAATACACTGAAGAGCTTTTTCTATATAGATCACTCAATCTTGCTAGCATGTGAGTAATTCCATTCCTCAATCGAGGTGGGATCATCACCAATTTTTACCATTTTACACATGTTAAAAAGATGTTTTCCTAGTCAACCGAATTTTCAATCGTACCAAATGCTAATAATAATGAGTACAATTAAGTGAAACTCTGTTTGACAAACGATTTTGATTTTGGTGAAAGTATTGTTAACTTTTGATGTGATATAAAGTATAGAGAATATTGTAAATTTTTTATATGAAAAAGTAAAATTTTTTATTTTTTAGTGAGTATTTTATTTGAATGGTAATAAAAAAATGTGATTTAAAAAGTAAAAAAAATTATTATAAAGTAGTTAATGTTATATAAAAAACTAAATATATTTTTTTAAAAAAAAAACAATCAAAATTATAAACAATAAAATTGGAGTTGTTTGCCAAACACCTAATATTCTCTACCCACTATCTTTTATAAGTCATAACTCATAAACATAATCGTTTTGTGAGGAATCTATCTGAACCAGGCACCGACACAAGTCCCTATATGTTAAATCTGATGAACATCTGGGACACGAAATTAATGCTTTGGACTTTTGAGTTAAAAGCAATTATAATACAAGTAATAAAATTGAACAGTTGAGCTACCACCTTGGCGGTGCCGCATCCGCCATAATCGTTGGCATTACCAATTCCACCAACACCACCTATAATTTGTTGGTAATCTACATTGCTACGAAGGGGTAACTCCTCCTTAATGAAATGATGTTGCACCACCCAAAATAATTGCACGCAAAAAAAAACAGCATATGTCACGTTGCACAACAAAGACGACGTACGGCTTCGATTTCATTAAGGAGGGACGAACTCGATGTGTGAAGAACTCTTAAGAACATTTTCATATAGTTCTTTATTTTTATCCTTAAAATATGAGATAAAATTAATTTTCTTTATTTTAAAGAGTCATTTTTTCTAAACACCTACATTCAGCTCTCTAAACTAAGAATCCGCTTTGACTTTATTATTTCTCTAATAAATAAAATTAAAAAAATCAAAAAGCTTGAGAGATAAATTAATATTTTCTTATAAAAAAGAATAGTAGGAAGTAAAATAACTCATTACAAGTAGGAAGCCATTTCATACTCCTTATTTTTTTTTCTCAAAGTAGGGAGTCGGATGAGAACAATAAAATAGTCCAAAATCTATTTTGGCTCTTTACAGTAGGAAAATCCCTACAATAAAGAGCTGGATGAAAATGCTCTTACTTCGGTGAAAAATCTGGGTAAAGAACAAAGACGACAGCATTATTTATTTATTTATTTATTTTTAAGTCATAATTTTTATTTTTTTATGAACTAGGAATTAAATTTGACACCGTTCATTATATAATTGACTTTGACGTGACACACTATGACACTAACTTACCAACGAAATCCGTTGGTATTAATTTTAGACATAATTTGATAGTAAAGAATGATTTGTTAGTTTTGTATACCACAAATAACTATCATAACATTTTACATATATCTGGTAAGAGAAATGTTACAATAACTCTCACACTATTTGATGTGACAATAAAATTACTATTAAATCTAAAATTTATTAGTACTTTTTTATTGTTACGTAAAAAAAAAATGTACTTAAAAAAATAAAAAGTAAAAGTGTTTATGTATCATTTATCATATGGTAAAGCTAACAATTCCATTGAGGCACTACTCCCATAGTTTTCAGTCATATAAACTATAATTAAATTTATATTTTAAATTTTAGATTTTCTATTCATGCAAGGCTCTTTTTTGGACTCTTTGGTTTTTTTATCAATTTTTTGGACTTGTTGACTATTCTTAGCAGACTTATCAAAATAGCTTTTTAGTGAATAAATTTAATCAAAACGCCAAAAATATCCTAAGCAGACTCACTATTTTAACTAAAAACATTTTGCAAGTGAACAGAATATTGTTCACTAACCAAATAATAAAATATTATTATTTTATTTTCTTTCTCTCACGCCCACCCATGCACTCTTGTTTCTTTTTCTTCTCCCCCATTTGCTCTCATTTTCATTTTAATATCATTATATATATATTTTTTTTATAAAAAAAGGAAGAAGAAGCAGATCAGTCCTTTTTTTAAGCAATTTTTTGTGTGTGATTGATTATTGATATATTTGTATTGTTTTGAAATTCTTTGTTATTTTAACAAATGACAATGAACTTCTTATTTGTTATTTTTAAAAATATAATCGTTAGAAAAAAATAAACATTCAAAAATATAAATATTAGAAAAAAATAAATAATTTTTTTTAAAAAAACTTATTTAAATGGAATAATAAAAGTGGATAGCTAAAATAGTAGACTGCGTGCTTTAAAAAAATTGATAACTAAAATAAAATAATAATAATAATAATAATAATAATAATAATAATTTTTAACTAAAATTACTAATAAAATTTTAAAGAAGCCGCTAAGGATGTGAGTAGTCTCCAGACTTCACTTGTTTTTACTACCGTAAGTGTGATATATTTGGAGTTTTCGAAATAAAAAATCTGAAAATATCTATACTTGTAAAAGACAAAAAAATAAAATAAAATAAAAAGAGTTAAAATGCTTCTCAGTGCGGAGCCGATTCCTAAAGCTACAAGTCGTTTTCTATTGAGAGTTCACGACCTGTACTGTAGTATTACTATTTAATGCTCTTTGTCGTTTGAACCAATTTTTGAAATCCTAGGGTTCAAACCCCCAAATCAATTTATGAAGCGAATTGAAGAACCAAAAACCAGGTACACGTTCACCGTCTTCTTCTTCTTTTCGTTTATCTGAGAAAACAATTTAAGGCCTTGCTATGTCCACAAATCCAAACAGAGCACGATGGGAATCAGACGGTCCATAATTTTCGAAAAATGGTGAAACAATTGCCTAATTATTAACGGAAAAGCGTATAATCTAGACCTGAAAACACAGCACGCGAGAGTTTTCGTTGCAGCTGTGTTTGGCGGCTAAGAAAATGTAGGGAATTTTATAAAAACCAAAAGGTTGAATTTTAGAGTAGACATATGTTCCATATTCTTGTGGATTTTTTAAGCTTCTTTACTCAGAAATAATAGAAAGCGTAAAAGGTTTCCACTATACTTTGAGTAGCTTCTGTATAATTTTAATATCTGTTCTTTGTTTTTGAAAAATTTGAAGAGAAAAATTCTTACAAGTAGACAATGCGGTGTTTAATACCTTCTTTAATTTTTTTTCCCTCACTCTCTCTCTCTCACACATACACTCACTCACTCTTTCCCTATGAAACAAATTTTTTATTAATTAATTTTATTGTTTGTACATATTATCTTTACAATAAAAATTACCATATTTTGTATTTAAAAGTATCTGTTTATGTCTTAAACAATTGAGGTAGTCCTACAGTATTGTATCCTAGATTTTCAAGAATTGACACATCACTGTGTTCGTATCATTGTATGTGTCTTTCGTATTCAATACGAGTGTTTCCTAGCTTTAGCAACCTGACCATGGTTTGTGTATCTCTAATGGCAGATTTGGTGATGGAGGGACCCTAAGAAGTCTTGCAGTAGAAGGCTTGCATGAGGAATCTGTGTTTTTGTGGAAAGTAAATTAAGATCCTTTTTTTTTTTTGGATAAATGGAGGTTTAGCTGACATTAGATTTGTTCCTTGACTAAAGACTTTGCTAATGATGCATATGCCTAACAAGATCATGGCGTCATCTTCAATGGGTCAAATGCAATTTTTATTATTGCCTTAATATTAGGGGAGCCTTTTATATCCTTCCTAGAATAAATTGTTCTATTTTGGCGAACCATTAAAATTGCTTTGCTTGAATGCTTCAAAATCACCAAACTATATGAGTACCTGCAATTAAAGTGTAAATTGTTTTCTCCTTATTTGGGTTGTGTTGTTGGCTGTAGTCATGGACCGTGAAGAGAGAATTAAAAATGCATGCAAGAAGATTGTGGAGTGCATAAATGCCATGTCTTTTGTGAACTTGGATGACCAACGGGTGCATTCACTAGTGATGATGAGAGAAATAGCACGTGGGGTTGTTGAAAATCGAGACAGAAAGGTAAGGGAGAGAGGCGAGTGTATGAAATTTATTTAGTTTATCATGTGGATCACTCTCATTAACTGTATTAATATTTTATAGGTCACTAAGAGTGATGTGACTAGGGCTTTGCACTCTAGTATTGAAAAGATGGTAAGTACTACTTGTATCATGATAAGTTATTTAGATTTTTGTCACTATCATATGAATATAGATTGCAATAATGTCATGCAGGCCAGTGCATGCAGGGATATTGTGTATAAATTAAGTAAGATGTCATATAAAGGCTTAGATGATGAACGGATTCAATCATTATTAAGGGTGAAAGAGATTGCGTGTAAACATGCTAAAGTTGCAAGTGTTGGGAGTGATTTGTTGATTAGAGAAAGCTTGGTAGGTGAGGAAACGCTGCCAAGCAACAACGTTGATGCCCTGGTTGGAGGAGCAGAAATTATGATGATTGAAGGGTCACTGGAGGTGGAAGCTGAGGTACGCAATGAAGATGGTCATAACATGGTGCAGAAAAGGCCTGTGACTAGGGCAAAACGTGCTAGCAATAAGGGTGTGCAAGATAGAGAGGCACAAAGGAAGATTCTTGAAGATGAGCCGGTAGAGGTGGAAGCTCAATTAGGAAATGAAGATGATCAAAATCAGGTTCAGGAGGCTTTGTCACAACCACTGCTTCCGCAAGCTCTTATATGGCCCCCAGATGACCGGGTAACCTTACAGTGGATTCAGGATGTGACATCCACCGTTAAGCAGTTTACACATAACCACACCCCCTCCGAGTTTCATTCTATTATGCCATTTGCTGTGGCGAATAAACTTATTGATAGTGCTTCAAGTATCCTTTCCAAAGAACCAAACTGTGTGGAGATTAATTGCCATGGAGAGGATTCGAAAGTTGTTGTTGTGGGTGACATTCATGGTCAGTTCCATGATTTGCTTTATCTCCTTGAAAATGCAGGGTTTCCCTCCGAGAATCAGTTCTATGTCTTCAATGGGAACTATGTAGATAAAGGAGCATGGGGTTTGGAGGTATTTTTGCTCTTATTGGCTTGGAAGGTATGTTAATGATATTTATAGTGGTTGTCTATTTCCTTAATTCCCATTTTTCATTCAGAAAACCATAAGAGTAGAGAACAAAGATATATAAGCAATTACGTATTCTTGTATATGTTATCATGGTTAAGTGGCACCTTTATATTTCTTGATCTTATTTTTCTATTGGCTGTTAAACAAGTTTTATGATAACTTCGCAGTTGTTATTTAGGTTTGCTTATTTTCTCATGTTAGTCATTCAATTGGAAACATTTTAGTTTAATTCTTCATAGAAGAAACAGAGCAGATGATGATTTTATTTTGGTACATGGAAAATATAGTGCACTTGTTTGTACTTTGTAGTTGCTTTTATGTGTATTTTTTCTTTTAGTAACTAGCAACTTTTATATTGCTTATCTATTGTTAAAATTTCATTTTTAACTTTTTGTTGTTTAGGCCTTTATGCCTCATAGAGTATATCTACTCCGTGGGAATCATGAGTCAAAAGAATGCACATTGGCTTATGGTTTTGAGAAGGAGGTGAAGATGAAATTTGGTGATCAAGGTGAATATGTCTACAATAAATGCCTGGATTGCTTTAAAGTGCTTCCTTTGGCCTCAGTTATAGCTGGATCTGTTTATACAACTCATGGAGGGCTTTTCCGTAGTATACGTATTGCCTCATCGCGAAGATCTAGAAGAAAAAGGATACAGAGGCTAGAACTTGGTTCTTTGAATGAGTTATCTGAAGTTAAAAGATCTCTTGTTGACGCTCCATATGAAGGCTTGAATATATTATTAGCTGATGTGCTATGGTCAGATCCATCACATAGACAAGGTCTAAGTAAAAATAAAGCTAGAGGACGGGGTTTATGGTGGGGTCCTGATTGCACTGAAGCTTTCTTGAAAATGTCCAAGTTAAAGGTAATATTTGTCCATATGTTGAATTGAGTCGAATTTTAATGTCACAATTACCTTATTTTGTCACAAGCTACTCTAAAATTACCTTATTTTGTTTCACTAGAATTCAAATTAGACGTTATATATTTATCAAATTCCTATCACATATTTTTCTCCTCAAGTGTTGGTTCATGATCTTGGAATTGCATCTCTCTTTTGGAAGTCAATACCCTTTGGATAATGCCTTTGCTTTCCAAGCTTAGTGTTACTAACATTATGATGCTCTTAAATGGTTTTACTTCAACAAATCTTTGAAAACTTTTCTCAACTTTAACCAAGGCTAAAGCTAAGATTGTTTCCTTTTTTTTTCAATAGTTGATTTCAAGGTTATGGTTGCAATCAAAATGAAGTTACTAGGGAACCTATGGGTATGTTTGATAATGGTTTTGAAAAGTGTTTTTCAGTTTTAGTTTGAAAAAATGTTTTGATATGATATAAAGGTGAGAAGTGTTTTTTGGTAGGGTCTACATTTGAAAAAATGTTTTTTGTGGGATCTACTTAAGAAAATTGTTTGGTTGTGTTTACAAAGAAAACAAAAAAGAAAAAACTAAACATGCTTATTTTGAGAAAACACAAGTAGATGTAGGGCAGACTTCTTACTTATAAAAAAATTAAAAAAGGAAACTTGTTTAGAACTTCCTGAGTTTCCTCTCGATTTTAATTTACTCCATCAATTTTTAAATCCAACTTTTAACTCCTTAGGTTTTTCACTTCACTCTTTCTGTCCAAAATTGCTTATTTGGCATTGATGGGATTAATGCCACGTCATATGCCACATGTTAAAAGAAAAAATTATTAAAAAAATACCAACATTCGGAAAAAAAAAAAAAAGATGACCCCTCCACCCCCGCAGGGGGGCGGCTACCCCCAGTGGAGTGTTTTGTGTTTTGAAAAGTGTTTTTTGTTTTTAATTGTTTATTAATGGTTTTGAGAGTTTTGTGTTTTGAATTGTTTATTAATGGTTTTGATAAAAATGTGTTTTTGGGTTTGAAAATAGAAAAGTGTTTCAATACCATTACCAAACGAGGCTTATATTGTTTTAGGTATTCTTTTAATTGGTCTTTTGCCCATTTGAAATGCAACTAATTGGACAACTAAATTGTTTTGGCAAATTTCTTCCCCATGTCAATCTTCTTCAATATCCTATGAATTTGTTTGAAAAGAAGGGGTTAATCTCTCATATACTAGAGCCTGCGAGGTGAAACAAACAGCCTATTCTGACCTCTAACATGGCAATTAATCCATAATAATTAAGCTTTAAAATAATACTTTTTATTTCTGTTTTGAGGGTTTAGAGCTTTAACGGATTCTACAATTATGTTGCACATATTGAAAGAGGACCCATTTCATAACTTAAGAAGGCTTGGAATTGACTCTAAAAGATATGCAATTGCTAAAAGAACCCTAAGGCATTATAAAGATGAAAATAATATGATAAAGGTTGAAATAAAAGGATGTCATCTTTGATGTGCTGCTCCTACCAAAAATGCCCTTAAGCAGAGAAGAAATGTTCCCACCTTCACTCACTGACCTGAATAAAGATTTCTCGCAGATGATACTATTACTGCTCCTTTCCCATCCAAGATGATTCTCGCCAAACAATTCAGCCCCTTTGAATGGAACCTGGCCATTTCTCAATTACTTAAAGACTCTATAAACTGGTAATGTTCCAATGCATCAGCATTTCTTTACAAATGGAAAAAAATGTGTATGGCAACATTATCCTGTAATTAGAACCTTTGTAACTCATTCTGGCTCCAGGAATAGACCAACCTTATCACATCTTGTCCCACCAGCATCAGCTTTTCTGAAGAAAATGTCTCTGATGTGCCACCTGGCTCCAATGCCTTATTCCCTCATGTATCTCAAAAAGCGAGGCTAGTGCGTAATACTTGATATTGAGACATGTATTTTTGTTTGAGTTTTGTCATGTACAATTGAGTTACTCAAAATTTTCCAGAAAAATAACATAATAGTGCAAGTAAATTTATAAGCAAATATTTTTTAAATTGCAAGCCAGTCAATAAACTTAAGCTCTTGGCTCAATTTTCTTGCTTTAGATCTATTTGTAGATAGTTCACTTCTGGATGGAGGCTAACCTAGATGCTTGCATAATACTGCCTTTTGTTTCTACTGTAGTTGATCATAAGATCACATGAAGGCCCTGATGTGAGGGCTGGTCAGCATCATCTTGGTGACATGCTAAGTGGGTATTGCATGGATCATGATGGAGAATCAGGGAAGCTATATACTCTGTTCAGCGCTCCAGATTACCCACAGGTTGAGGTTCCTTTTTCTAACTTCTAATTTTCTTCAATGGTCCTTATTTACCACGATTTTCTTTTTCTTTTTGCCCCTACTACTTAGGTGGCTTCGTTTGTATACTTCCTGTGTATAGAGGGTCACCTTACGCTTTTAATGATATTTTGATTACTTATCAAAAAAGAAAAAAAAAATCTTGAATGTTCCATTAAGTAACATTTCATTGTTACTTATCAAAAAAGTAACATTTCATAGTCATATGGTAATCTTCTTTGCAACTACCTACAGTTTGCATTTCATTTTGCTATATCAGAAGGGTCTGTGTGTGCGTGTGTGGACAGTTTTACATTTAAATTATATATGACTCCTGTTATGCTTATATGGCCAAGTGTAAATATGAATATCATTGATGAGATGTGTAGGGTGTTTGAATGTTTAAAATTGACCATTATGGGCATGTCATTTCATTTTTCATAGGAGAAAGTAACCATGTTCTTGTGTACAGAGCAAACCTATAACCAGGAGTAGAATTAGTAACTTTGATTGCATTGTGTTATAAATAAATTATTTCTCTTGCTACATAGGATGTGTTCTTCAAAAATAGGATTAAAAATTTTGCACTTTGGCCAACAGCTTGCGTCATTCAGATTTATTTTATTTGTAAAATCTATCTCTTATTTGTGTTAAAATAAAGTTCCTCTTATGTTCGTTTATTCATTCATTCTCTTAAAGTTCCCAATTGTTGCAGTTGGTGAACATCCTACACCTGCAGAGTGGATGGTGGATGCCTGTTCTCAATACAATACATTATGAATGCTTTGACATTTTGGCTCACATCTAATATCGTGACCAAAAACTGGGAATGTATTCCCTTCCTTTACTAAGATTCAACTTACACTAGAGATTGTGCTAAAAAACTCAGTAATCTTGCACCAGTTAGTATGGCTGTGTGGTTAAGGAAGTCTGTCAAGATTGAGAGACGATGACTAATATTAATAGAAAATGATGAATCAAGTGCACTTTTGGTGTGTTTGCATCCCAAATTTTGAAAGGCGTTCTACAATTGATTCCCATAGGATGTCATGTTTTTTTGTTGCTAGCTTGGTAGTTGGTGTATTCTACAGCATGTATTATTTATTAACCTAGTAGCTCTTGATGTTCAGAGAAAGTGATGTTAATGTCAACTGCTACAGGAGTTGTATTCTCTTTTGGTTAAGTACAGAAGTTGTATTCTATCTCAGCCAATAGTTTGCATATTATGCAGTTTGGTAGAAAGCTGTATACCAATGAAGGAGCATATGCCGTACTTAAGTCGCCTAATTTTGAAAGTCCTTCCTTCCACTCATTCAAAGCTGTAGAAAGACCAAAGGTATGGAATCCAACCATTTAAGAACATTTGTACCCCAAGACACTGTTTCTCTCTTATGTTTTTTTTTGATAAGTAAAAGTCAATTTTATAAAAGCGTAAGGCGCCCCTAAGTACACAGGAAGTATACAAAAGGACCCCTAACTAGGGGGGGATAAAGTGAAAAGAGGGAAAAGGAATTATAAACGAGAGAAGTTAGGTTTCTATTACAGAAAATTATACAAAGATTTAGATGGAAACTTTACCCCTTTGGGAGGCTTGATTTGGGGCCCCTTGCATCTGGTTAAGTTTGCTTGCTTAGAAGATGGTCATGTACCTGCAGTTTAGGGAAATGACCAAAAAATGTTTTTCCAAAGGTTCTAGTTTCATGTAATTCCAATTAACTTGATGCAACATGCTTCACAGGCAGATCCCTTTTTCACTGTTGATGATGAAGATAAGAAGGCGTCATCTAATCATGAAGATGAGATAGCATCGGAAGATGTCGATGATGAGATAGATTTAGGTGAACAAGACCTTACATCAATGGTAAGTTGTTAATTGCTTCTTGAGGAAAAATCACCCTCTTTTCTTTTTTTTGGTTCAACTGCAGTATATGTACTGATCAATATGTGTATCAGGTATTTGATTCTTTCTGTTGTTCATTATTGCTGGTTTAAATTAATTATCTCCTGCTGCTGTTGTTTAATAGAGAGATATATGACAAACAGACATTGAATTACCTGTAGTGTGATTGTATAACAGTAGAAGCATGAAGACTAGGTTTTTGTTTGCAACTTGGAAGTAATGAAGTATCAATGCTGTTCTACTTATTGTTGCAATTAAGGTCTTGCTTTGAGGGAAAACATCAAAGCAGGTTTATCAACAAGGCATGTAGTTGGGATTTTTCAAATCAATCTTACAAATAGGTTTATCCCCTGTCTCCCAACTCTAAAGTGAACTGTTTCTTGTTGATTTTTGAGGAAATTCTAGTCAGTCTCAAGGTAGATAACCTTTGCTTTGAAGTGGGTTCAAATTTAAATAAAACTTATGCAATTTGATTTGAGAGATTTTTCTTGTTGCTCAGAAAAAGAGAGGTTTTATCTTTTTCTTTTTTTCTTTCTTTCTTCTTCTTCTTCTTTCCCCTCCCCCTGGGTCAATACTTATTTATAAAAATAAAAATAAAACCCCGAGGAGTTGGCTCAAGTGGTAAGGTCCTTGGTCTTTGTGGTAGTCCCATGAGGTCTAAGGTTCGAATTCCCTTGAGTGCAAACAATCCTTTGGGGCCAGTCCGCCAACAAAGCCGAAATATTATCCGATCTGTGTGGAATGGGCGCTTTACACAATTCTGAAGTTTACCTAACAGGAGTGGGTATACAAAGTGGCTCTGCCTTGGAGGGGTTCCCCGTCATCAAAAAATAAAATAAAATAAAGGTTTAACCATTTTTTGTAGGAACATTTAGGAAGCTTTATATGACTAAGAAACTTTCAAAGAAAACTTGAAAGTTGTGAAATAATAGAATTCAAGGCAGATTAATTCTTGCATAAAAATGTATGTTTATATTTTATTACATTTTGATACAATGTGACATGCCTTTAATCATTAGAGTATGCATTTTTATGTTTATTACATTGCTCTTGCACATGATTATAATGGCTTTAACAGCTGTTTCTCCTTTTCTCCATGTTATTATTCTCAAATCAGTCTGATAAAACGATCTTTCTTTGTTAATTAGCAAGCACAGACCTCAACTGCTGCCATCTCTTCATGTCAAAAATCTTCTCCAGTTGGGATGACTTCAAAGGTTGACTTTGAGGCGCTTGGCATTTCTAATCCCCCTTCTTGGACTGTTCTGTTGCCAGATGATGTGGATGGCACAAACCTTGTTCAAGTTCCACAGGCTCCTGAGGTAGAAGGACTGCCACTGCCTCCCAACTTAGAGGTAATTGCACCTTTTTGGATTACCATGTTATCTTATTCACCAGAGGTCTAAAGCTAAGGTGTTTGCGCAGGAGCCTCACAAATCTGCTTATGAGTACTTCTTCAAGCTTATTGCTGGCCTAAAGCATATGCTTCAAACAAGGGTGAGCCATGTTCATTCACTTTTATCTTCTCTATTCTTCTCACTTGAGAAACTAACATAATATTTGTCGAGTAGGAAACTGAGAGTAAGGGCCAAAAGAGGCGGCGACACGATTAGGTCAGCCCGGGGCCAAGGCAGTTGTGTCCCAATTGCACTATATGTCATGCATCACCAGAAAGAAAATGAATTTCTGGAAATTTGTTAAAATGACATGTTGATGAATCCCATGTACCAATCTGATGTACCGATTTGTTGTATATGTAACTATAAACTCTTGCGCCTTTTGCATAAAAATTGCAAAGGAGTTGATTTTGTATATGGGATTGTTTTCAGTATAAATTAAGGTTCATATTGGCTGAGCTGGGCAAGAAACATCAAGCATGTTGGAGCTATATTTTGTATGAAGGTTCTTTTCAATGGAAGAGTATGGTCAAGTGGCTCATTCTTTAAGAAAGTAATATGAAGCATGAGATCCTCTGTTCGAGGAGCACCAAAACTTGGGGTTGGTTCTAATTAGAGGCAGCAATTCGTGTTCAGATCGTATCAAGATATGACTATAAAACTATATAGATCAACTTTAATCCGATTCATTTAATGAAACGAATCAGACCCTTAAACCTTAATTTGTTAATTTTGTGTTGAGTTCACGAATTGTGTCAAAAACTATCAACCCTATTTCTAATTGGCAAAGTCATATTAGACACCCGTAAGTTGTTTATTCTTGAGGGCATCTCATTAGGAGGGGAAGCCATTTTATCAAGATTTCGGGTCTTGATATCCCTGCCAAGTGCAAACAACAGTTGCAAAGCATCCAAAGGGTTTTCCAATAACAAAGTTTGACAAAATTGATGCATTCACCTACCAATATGACATCGATCAAAGACATTTCATTGAATCTTGTCATGAAAGTGCGGTTCAAAAATGAGAACAAGTTTGGTAACTTTTCAGGATCTGAATAATCCATCTTGCCTGGCCACTATACCAGAATTAAGGTCTACTAACAAAAAAAAAATCAGCTAACAACTAAAATGCGTGTTTGTTCAAATGAAACTATATTTTCAGGACTAAGGGAGTACATAACATCTGAAATCTAGAATTTTTTACATCATCTACATACAAGGAGTCTATAATCTAAGCACTATGAATCAAAATTCCTTCCTACAGGAAGCACTGCCGGTGCTTTCCTAATGAGCAGAAAGCACACCTTGACTGCTCTGCAATTCAGAAAAAAAAAAAAAAAAAAAAAACTCTTGTGCTTTCATCTCAATAACTAGAGTTATTTCACATAATCACTGCATCGACAAATCTAACGTGGAAACATCCTTTCGTTTACGTTTCTTAGTACTCTTTGTTCCAATTTTCTTCTGTGAATCTTCAACTTCGTCTATCAAATATTTGTGTACAATATCCTTGACCTCATCAAGTAAATTCCTATCCCGGGAATCCATCCCATCTTCTGAAAACCTATCTAGCATGTTTGCGATTTCATTCAAAGCTTCAACCTGTAAAATTACGAAGAACTAAATATCAAGAACCAAAAACATCAGCAAAGAATGGCCAAGTATATGATATCTATTTATGCATAGCCTTACTTTTCCCTTAAATTCAGACTCAACAGATGTAAGCCGCCCTACAAATTTACGAGTAATTTTCTGGTACCACTGCATGTACTCCCCTTCATCCACATCATCATCACCTAACACAATATGATGCCGACGCATCGACCACTCATCGAGCTCGGATTGCATTTTCCCCAAGATGTCAACCCCATGATCATATGCACGGCTCTTTCTCTCCCATCGCTGAACATCCTTTGGGATTCCTTGAAGCATGCCACATTGCCTAAGGCAACGGTCTGGGAGATGCCTCTCTGCCTTCTCAAAGCATATGAGCATAGTCTTTGATGACATCAAGGTTAATGTATTTTTAATCTCTTCTGGTATTTCTGTAAAGTCGATATCTTTGTAAGGAAGCCACTCTACCTGCATATTAACACCGCATCAATTGGATATCATCCTTCCAGACAATAGTCGCCTCGTTTGATAATGTTTTTTGGGAGAAGTTTTTTGCTTTTTAGAAAAAAAGCAAAAGCATTAACAAACAACTTTAAACACAAAACATTCAAAACTATTTTCACTTCTATATCACATCATAACACTTTTTCAACCAAAAACAAAAAGCACTCTCTAAAAAGTATTATCAAACGAACCCAGTAAATTAGAATCTACACCGAACAACCTGTATATAAACTTACATCGCTGGGTTTAAGACAATCCAAGGCCTTGCGATAAGAAACTATACCACACCTCATTCGTGAACCACTTTGTTTTCCTTTCCACCAAAGCACCAATGGGAAGCAACCTTGGTTTGGCTCCTGATTGAGCCTCGGTCGACCGACATTCAGGCGAAAATAACTCCAACACTAGAGAAAAATAATAGATTATCAAAGTCAGCATTATAATTGAAAGCCATAGACATAGCCAGATGTATTTGCTTTACTATAAATCTGTAACCTGCAATAGAGTCAAAGAGCCGCTAATGGTACTTTGAGTTTTAAGTGAAGCATTTCCAAGTGCCCTATATAGGAATGCTAATGCTGCTGCACCCCATGCAAACTTTCCTGCCTTGTCAAAATCCTCAAACAAGGAAAGGTACATAACAGGGACTTTGTTCCCAGTTGTGGTGGAAAATATTGTACTGCCTACTAGGTATAGGAGGTAAGCGCGGGTTCGGCGGACAATCTCTTCAATTGATGCATCTTTAGGACATTGAGAAAAGAACTCTTTCAACCAGGTAAGCTTCACCATTCCACCAGTAAGGTCCTCTGGTACTCTTCCTAGTAATTTCTCACACAACGAGGTGGGTGTGCTGTTTGTTACACCTATAACAGGCTCTCCATCAACGGCGAGTCCTAGCAAGAGTGCTACATCTTCAAGGGTTATTGCCATTTCTCCGACCGGCAAGTGGAAGGTATTTGTTTCCCTCCTCCACCTCTCAACTAGTGCTGCAATGAGTGCACTGTCAAAATTAATCGCCGGAATCATTCGTAAGTACCGAAATCCTGCCTTCTCAACCAACTCAATTTGTTTGGGAGTGAGCTTCCATTGGTCAAGTAGTGAAGTGTGTTCATGACATCTCAGTACTCCCCGCTCCTATAAATGTGGCAATTAAACTATAAGCAATTGTAGTCATTTCAAATAGAGAACATTTGAAAACGAAAGGAAACATAATGAAAGATGCTTGTCAAACCTGCCCATCCCAAACTGCTGAAGAGACATGATTATCTTGATCATAAAGTACAGAATTATCAATTGGCCCAGGATCCCGAGGAGACTCCATTTGAGCTATGCAAAATATAACCAAAAAAATAAAAAAGGGTTTAAAATTAGCACCATATAGTCCTCAAGAGCAATAGCTAAATAACTTTCAGTACTCTGCAGCAGTTCCAAACTAATTTCAAGTTGACTTTCAGATTCAACTTCAACTGGAGCTTGAATGGGCTAGACTAGCATATACCTTACCCTTAATTTAAGATTAAACAAAGAGAAAACAGCAAATGGATAACTCATTAAAATTTAATGCCTTTTCCATTTTACGTTGCCCTTCATTAAAAAAAAGAAAAGAAAGACAGAATTTGCGTTGTATAAAGCTGAAGCTCCTTTCAATATATACCAAATGGATAAGTTTAATGCCTTTTCCATTGTACACTACCGTTATTAAAAAAAAAGACACAGAATTGCATTGTATAAAGCTGAATCTCCTTCCAATGTATACCAAATCAAAGATTAACAAGAAAAGGAAAAGCCTAACTTCCATTTAGTTTTTCTGAAAATTGACATTAACAATTAAAAACAGAAAAAAATACCACAAGGCTAAACCCATTAAAATTTCATACTTTCCTCATTGTACACTACCCTTAATCTAATAGACTGAGAATTCATGTTCAAATGCAAAGATTAATAACAAAAAAAAAAAAAAAAAAAAACACCTAACTTCCGTTTAGTTTGTTTTAAAATCATCCATTTTCTCCCAATTTAGCTCTCCTTTTTCAATTCCTCCAAAAAAATAAAAAAATAAAATAAAAATTGAAGGATTCATAAAACTGGGTTTTGTTAAGCTTTCTCCACAAGCATCCATGTGTTTCATTGAGAACTGTTTTTGGGAATTCTTTTCCCATAGGGACAAACAGAGCATTAACAAGCACTTGCAGCACCCAAACTATAAAGGAAATTCAAACCCCAATTCAAAAATGAACTTATTTTCCTTTCTATTCTTTCCAATTCGAAAATTCTAAGTCAACTAGTGGTATTTACAGAGCTTAGTGTTACGTAAAGGTCAAAGCTTTCTGTGATTTTGGAACTCAGATATAATAAACAAGTTGAAAAACAAAACCCAGACGACACATAGGAGATGAAGAAGAACGACATGAGTAACTGACCTGAAAAGAGAAAGGGTCAAGTTGCCCAAACGACGATGGGCAAAGTGGGAAAGTTTGGTCGACGACGGCCACGGAAGTGTCGTACTTTGGTTTCAAAGACCGGAACCCTGGATCTCCTTTTCTTTTTCTGTCTTTTTAATTTTTAATTATTTTTTTTTCAAGCTGACAATAAAAACATAAGGTGGTTTGCCCCAACAAAAAAACAAAAAGATGGTTCGGGTCGGGCTTGGTCACTTTATGTTATTTAATGTATTTAATTCTTGATATGTTTTGTATTTTTTCGGCATGAGCCGGAGAATTAATCTCCCAGAGGGAGTGTACAATCTATTGATAAATAAGCAATAATTAACTGGGCATTTGCCATTTTTTGTTCAAATATGCGAAGACTTTGGCCAGTAAAATTCATGACATTTATCACTTGAAATACATTTCTTTCCAAAATGATCTTATGCAATCCCAATTTTAAGTTAAATTCAACTGTTTGTAAGGATGCCAGAGCCTCCGTTGTAACAGGTTCTAAATTCTTCAATCTAGTCTGGGTTCTAGCTACAATTACCAAATTATTGCAATCCCTTACAATGATTCCGATTTCCAAACATCAATTAACTTCATCCACAACAGTATCTTAATTTACCTTATATTTGTCTTTGGGAGGGAGTTTTCTGTTTGAATTGCTAATAATTAGTGCAAACAAGTTTTTATATGGGGTTTATTTATTCGAATAAGTAAGTGAATAGTGTCAAATCAACTTAAATAGGTGAGTTTTATAAAAGTAATGTTATTTTTTATATTATTTTTTTAAAATAACTGGTATAAAAAGTCTCGTAAAACATATCAAGTCAATTGATGCAAAATGTATGTGATAAAATATCATTACTTGTCCCATAAAAAATCATCACACAATTAACTGTCAAAATTATTGGCAACTTAGACAGTTAATTATTGAGTATAAAGCTCCCATTTAATGCGGTTAAAAGATGCAGCCTTTAGAGCATTCTCATCCGGCTCCCTACTATAAGGATATCCCTATAGTAGGGAGCCAAAATGAATTTTTGGCCATTTTATTGCTCACATCCGGCTCCCTACTTTGAGGAAAAAAGTAGGGAGCATGAAATGGCTCCCTACTCCCTACTCTTCTTTTTTATAATAAAATATTAGTTTCTCTCTCCTTTTAATTTTTTCAATTTTATTTGTTTTCCTCTTTTAGAGAAAGAATTAAATTTTTTTAAAAAATATTAATATTTAAATGAAAAAGTTAAAGTGAATCCCTAAAGTATGGAGCCGGATGTAGGTGTTTAGAAAAAGTGGCTCTCTAAAGTGGAAAAAACTGATTTTACTCCCTACTTTGAGGATAAAAATAAGGAGCCGGATGAGAATGCTCTTACAAGATGAGTCATGCTAGGCGTCCTTTTTTATTGAAAAAAAAATAAAAAATAAAAAAAGTTTCTTTTTTTTTATTAAAAAACACGTCTAAACTTAGAATAAAAAATAATAAAAAATATTTTTTTTTAATAAAAAACAAGTTCATGCTTATTTCTTTCCCATTTTATAAATTTGAAGAAAAATAAAATGAAGATCGGATAAGTTTAGACGTATTTTTTAATAAAAAAAATATTTTTTTGATTTTTGATTTATTTTTTTTCAGTAAAGACGGACCGACATTTTTTTGATTTTTGATTTATTTTTTTTCAGGAATGAAGGACCGACATACGCCTATTTCTACTCTTACAAGACACCACCCCAATGTCAATGTGAGAGGAAGCCAATCATCATCATCATTCCTTTGTGTGACTCATTTCTTTTTTTCTTTTTCTTTTTCTTTTTTTTTTGTTTAATTTTTTTTATTAAGATATATTTGTACTTTAGATGAGAATCATGAGATTACGTGAATATATATCATTTAATTTATTCTGATCTGTGTAAAAGCTGTCACATTATATTAATTCCCTTTAGAAGTACCATAGCTCGGTTTGTTAAACACAACGAAAACTATGGAGTTGGAAGGCGAAGATGGTTCAAGGATTGCATTACAAGATGAGCAGAAGACCGTGTTCGGACGAGGCTTAGGCTTCCACACCGACGACAGAACTGTGTCTCGTCATCATGTTCTGCTTGGAGCTAAAACCTCGGAGGACAAGAGCGGGAGCCAAACGGGGCCTAAGGTCTCTTTTGAGGTTGTTGGGAAGAACCCCATTTGGGTACGGGAAAGTGGGGGTGGAGAAATAATAAGGGTTTTCAGGAGGGGTGAGAAGGGTGATGTGGCGCCTGGTGATTGGCTCTGCTTCTCTGGGAGGACACCCGTTTGGTTTACTGTCAGGGGAAGTGGGTTTGGAGAGGGAGAGAAGAGGGTTTCGGGGAGTGAGAATGGGTTGGATCCGAATTTGAGAAGTGGGTTTGATGTTTCGGAGATTGACCCCGTTAAAGGTATGCATTTTCAGTTTCTGACATGCTTTTGCTGTAATTTGGTGTTTTTGGTTGCTAGGAAAATGTAGAAAAGGAAGACAAAGTGAAAAGTTATATTAGTCCATGTGTTTTCTGGTTTGGTGTTAACTTTTTCTTTTTGATAAGCAAGAGGACAAGAGATATAAGATTCATGAGTTTCCTTTTCTGGTATATGGACTATTATTTTCTTATGTTGAAATTGTTGGGGACAATCTTGGCTTTTACCAAAGTAGATTGGATTAGTAATTTGTCTGTGTGGCTAAACTGCAGCATTGTAAACGAATAGTTTAGGAAATTTTGAGTACTACTATATACTAGTGTGTGTGTGGTTATTAACATTCTCCTGATTTTGAGTTACGAAATTTGTTACAAATTAGCATATCATAGACATCTAAATGATCTTAGACTTATTTTCAGGTCTTTCATGTGGTTAAGTTGTTTCTAGCTACCCAATATAGAGTGAGTTTTGTTTGTCAACACAGAATTTATAGCTCTACTTTTAATCCTATGTACTAAATTACATGGCTTAACATTCTTTCATTTCCCTTGGTTAGGAGTTCTATAATAACCATAGCAAGAAAGTGAGAATTGTTGCTGGTAATATATGAACCAAATATGTTTTTTTTTTTTTTTTTGTTTCATTTTCATTTTGGTATGGATTGTAGTTTTGCACTAGCACCTTTAATATGTCATTTAGTGTTACCATCTCATCATCATGTATGTTATACCAAGGCATCTCTTCTAAAATGTTGACCATAACTTCATCATCAGAGAAATATTTTTCTACTAGGCTGTTTCTGGCATCAATACTTTTGCCTTTGTGAGAGTGTGGGTGCGCGCAAGTGTGCTAGAAAGAGATCCTGCAACTGATTTCCTTAGGCATATCTACCATGTAGAATCATGGTCTGTCTATTATCTGCACAAGAAACATAGTATAATAAGTTCTGTAAATATATTCAGTTGTCTTGGATAACTAGTTCAGTATGCGCATTTACTGTTTGAATCTTTATTCTAAGTTAATCTTTGATACCATGACGCTTTGGTCAATCATTTAAATTTGGGGAATGCAGAGTTTGGTTTTCTTGTGATGGGGCATGAGTTCGATCACTATCCCAAGCAAATGATCCGTGATATAAAAAATTGGGACTGGTTTCTTGAGGAACGTAGAAGAGATAGTGATGATGATGATGAGTATCTTGAGAAGCGGGGAAAGAGGGGTGTGATGAGAAAGAGAAAGAAAGCTGAAGGCGATGATGGTGATTGGACCGGTGGGAGTGATGATGATAAGGAACATGTTGCAAAACTAAGAAAGGTTGAGAAACCTAAGTATTCTACAAGATCGAAAGACTCTGATAAACCTGACAAAGAGGCCAAAGCTAGGAAAAATTCCTGGCAAAAGAAAAATAGAGGCGCAAATCAAGATGTAGAAAATGAAAACGAGGATGATGAAACACTTGGAGGCTTTATTGTTGTTGATGATGACGTAGAACAAGAAGAAGAAATTGATGAAGATGAAGAGGAGGAGGAAGAGGAAGAATTTATTGAAGATGATGATGGCGATGAGGAAGAAAAAGATGATTAATGCCAATAGAAGGAGCATGTCTATCTTTCTGGAAATGATGCTCATACTCAAAATGGGTAGTTATTATCATTCCTAAGGGATGACATACTTTTGTATGTGTAAGTGATTAGCTTTGTCAGGATGGAAATTTCATTTTATGTTGTAAAATATGGTGTCTTTTAAAAGTTATAATGTGCAAATTAAAAGTCTTTTAACATTATGTTGCATTCAAATGGTCTTTTTGGTTACTTGTAATGTCTACCTTACCCTTTTGTGCTTTAGAACTTCTCCTTCAACATTGTACCAGTTATTGAGAGCCCCATTCTGTTACTTTTGGGATAGTTCCTCTTACAGGGATTGTTACTTTTGGGACTGAGTCTATGTTCAAAACCTGCTGCTGTAATGCATTCTTTGCAGAACTTTTATTTTTTGCTTGTGTAATATTCTTTTCAGAACTTCAATCCATAATGCATTTGAAGTATAGACGCCAGGCTTGTTTGGCCTACAAAGTTGTAGTTGATACTTTCCAAGTCTTTCATGACTCACTACTCCTGCCAATACTTTCCAACTTGCTTCTCTGAAAGAGTATGTTCGGAATTGCGATTTCGTTGATAAAAAATGTGATTTTAAGTTAAATCGCAAAAAATTGATCGTTTGGTTGCGATTTGAAAATGTAGAAAATTGATGGCAATAAAGTGTTTTTTTGGAAAATGCACAATTTTAAAAATTAAAACTAAAATTTTAAAAGTCAAATTGTATTTTTAAAAATTACGTTTTCAAATCACATATTTTTAAATTGTATTTTTTGAAATCGCAAATCCAAACGAATCCCAATTGAATTTCATCTTCACTGCTAACTCCTTAATTTTTGACCGCAAGTCGATAATTCCTCAAAATGACTATAAGTACTTTTTGGTTTAAAATGTTCTTTAACTCCTGTTATAGCTTAAAATAATTTTCTTTTTCTAACTTCATTATGGAAAAATTAGCCTTTTCCCAAATTTTCTTGAGTCTATCGCTACTCTGCTGGAGGTGGGCAAAATTCAAAATCAAGTTCTACTATAATACCTTGGAGAAAATGTTTCGTCAATAAATGAAGGTAAAAATGAGACGAAGATCTTCGAACATGTATACGTTCAAAAAATGAGGCGTATTAAAAAAAAAATTGGAAACAAAAATCTAAAATTTAAAAAATTAGACATGAGATTTATTCATAGAAAGAATTGGAAGTATAGTATTAAAAGGAAATTAGACACAAAAAGTTGAATATAATTTCCAAAAACTAAAGAAGATAATTACTAATTAGAAAAAAAAAAAAAAAAAAAAAAAAGAGAAGATAATTACAAAACTCGTGCTTCAGTTAATGGGCTCGAGGGTATGTAACAGACCATCACAAACGACATCGTTTGGAAAAGGATCCCCCATACATAAAATCGCAACCGCAATCGAAATTTCAAATTTCACATCCCGAGTCTCTTCAAACGCGCGTTTCTGCACCGCGAAAAATCCCAGCTAGGGTTTCGTTCTCTGCCACGGTTTTGCACCAGCTCAAACTACGACGCTAGGGTTTTGCTAAGCCCCGAAACCCCATGGAAGATTACGCAGAACCATCCCATTTCGAAGAGGATCAATTCGCTTACAATGGCGAAGAATATCAAGAAGATTTTCAGGACCAAGAACACCACCACCAACAACAACAACGAGAAAAATTCGATTCGGAGCGTGGTTTCGAACCGGACGATAACATAGATACCGCAGGCAATGGGATAAAGCACTCGATCAGTCACCGTGACTCGGCGTCTCCAGGGTAAGTTAGGCCTTTTTCTTTTTTATCAATTGTAGTTTGGATTATCGTGTGTTATGGGATAGCTACTCTACTAACAAAACACAACATAAATCATCACATCGTGGAGTTTCAGGAATTTCAGTTATAGACCGGTTGGAGGGTGTTATTGATATTTCTTGAAACACTGTGCGTTCTTTGATTGATTTAAATGAAACTTTTGGCTTTTGTTTCTGTGGTGTAGAAAGCTTTTCGTTGGAGGCATTTCTTGGGAGACCACCGAAGGTACTTTAAGCCTCAGTTTTTTGTGTTAGTTTTCATAAGTCATTCATTGTGTTTTGGAGTTGAATTCTTATGTTACATTTGGCTTCGTGTACTTCTAACTCCAAGAATGGAATGAATTCATTTTCATTGAGTAACGGGAAATGCCTGAAGTAGATTTATTTTGTCCGAAGGATTGTTGGTCTAATGATATATTAAGGTTATGGGTATTGTTATAATCATGTGAAAAGATAAACTGGGTTAGTCGTCTTTGTTCAGATGTCGACTGTGTCTGTTGATTAGGACAACTGGCTTATTTTTATGTGTGCCTGCCAGTCATTTAGCTATGAAATTCAACGTATGAAGGACATTCTTCTACTGATTCACTTATGTTATCTCAATTTACATGGTTGCTTGTTGTTTCGGTTGTCATTTAATGTCTACACTATACTTTTGATCCCTGAAATATACGAGAGGTTCCAGTTTATTCTCTAAATTTCATAAAGTTAGTTTGTTCATCAATTTGGATGTAAGGACCTTTTTTTTTTTAATAGATTTGGATGTAAGGACTAAATTGCTTAGGATGAAATTGTAATTTTTAGAAATTTATTGAACAAATTGGAATCTATGCTATATTTCAGGGACATAAAGTATATCTTAGCCTAATTTAATCAATTTATAGGCATATGTTTAAACTAACATTACCTCGGAAGTAGAAGGTAAGCTTATACTAATCTTTGCTCTCTCTGCTTTTGTGGATCACACGGAATAATGAGATCCTGTGAATTTTGGTTCTATAGAGGTAGGTCGAGGAGTCGATCTATGGGCATTATGATGTAAGGTGTTGTGACATCTTAAATTGGATGAATCTTTTCCATTTTAATCATAGTTTGTTTCTCCTTTCCTTTTTCCTCATCTCATGCATTGAACATTACCAATTTTAGAGAATTTAGCCTCCTTTATCTTCCAATATATCCTGTTGTAGATGTAATGCTTGGGGAAAGAATGTAAATTTAGTGTTTTTTACATAATGTCTGCAATTTATATTGCATTTAGAATCTGGTTTGTTAGTCATAACATAGTCAAGGTTTGATATCTGCTCCCCCACTTATCATTCTATTACTTCTTGTTTTGTGTACTTGAATGAGATCATTATCTTATTTTATCTCATTGGGATAGGTAGTGTAACAGTTTTTTTTTTTTATAATTCCCTGATTGTTCTGCTATCAGTCTGGCAGAGTATTTGTTCAATATGATAATTTATTTACAGAGGTTGAAGCTCACCATGTAAATAACCGTGAACATGAGTATTGTTAGGTTTTTTTATCAGTCTAAGATCAACAATTCCTCTTTTTATGTCTGTTGTGGGGATTAAAATTCATAATGTGGTTTTGTTTACTATTGTAATGGTAATGAATTAGTTCATGAGTGTTTATGATATCCTTTGTCAAGACATACCCAATGAAAAGTTCTGAAAGAAGAAATAGCTTGGTCTTCTTGGATATGAATCTTATGCTGAATAATATAGATGAATATTTTTTTGTAATCTAAGAAGAATGGATTGAGATCTGAAGAAGCATTTGCAATGGGTTGGGGCTGTTTCTGGTTGTCCAACATGAATGTGGAGGACTTCAATTTTGAGGAAATGTATAATTGCTGGGCCAGCCTGATTTGTGAAAATTTAAGCTCAGCCAAGCATATTATTTTGATGTTTTTATATTCTTCTATATTTTTATTTAATTCATGCTTGTCATGGATTTTGCTGCATGTAGACCTAGGTGGTGGAAACTGATTCCTATAAGCATGCCCATGTATTTGGAATATGTTTTATTAAGTTGAGTTGAGTCGCATAAAATTGTCTCTATAGGCTGGCTTGGGTTCAAAGTTGGGCAAGCATGATTCGCCCAGCTCAATGCAACCCCTGGTTACAAGGTATGGCTTTTGCGGGCCTGTTTCAGTTTTTATTTATTTATTTAATTTTGTAATTAATCGAATTTTTATTAAAAGCATAAGGCGCCCCTAGGTATATTGGAAATATACAAGAGAAAACACCTAACTAGCTAGAAGGGGAAAAAAGAAAAAAAAAATCATAATAACTAAGCTCTAAAGGAGAAACAATTGCAACAGTCCAAAGATAAAGAGTACAGAAGAAAAGACTCGAGCAACATTCATTAGCAGGGCACAAAGGGCATGAGGGAACTTAAAAATTTGGATTGTTCCAACATTTTTGAAGGATCTAATCGTAGCAAAGGGAAGAAGGCTTTGTCAGTTTGTTGAGGGTTTAGTGTTTGTAGTGGTGGGTCTCTAGGGATAGGGTGGGGGTTTCTGTTGTTGTTTTGGGGTTTGGTGGGTTCTTTCTTTTTTTCTCTTCTTAAGTGTTTCTTTTGTATACTTCTGGTATACCTTAGAGCACTCTTAACTCTTTTTTTTTTTAAATTTCTTCTTATTTATCAAAAAAAAAAAATCATTAGCAATGAACACAGAATCAAGGATTTGCCTACTTTTGACAAAAGTGTTATGAGGCTCAGAAATAATCTTCTCCACAACTCCTTTCAACCTCTTGGCTAGGACTTCAGCAATAATCTTGTAAACTTCACTCACAAGACTGATAATACGAAAGTCATTGAGATTAATGGCCCCAGATTTCTTCGAATGAGGGTAATGAAAGTGGCGTTGAGGCTTTTCTCAAACTTGCTACTAGCATGAAACATGGAACACTCTCATAATATCTTCCTTGATCAACTCCCAACACACTTGGAAGAACGCCAAAGAAAACTCATCAGGGCTTGGCACCTTCTTACTATTCATACCTTTCACCACATCAAGGACCTCACACTCCCAAATAGTCTCTCTAACCAGGAATCCTCCACATTAACGTAATTGAAATCAAGGCCGACTATGAGAAAAGACTATCATAGAATTGCACAATGTGATGCAATCTCTGATTACTTGTTGATCAGAAGATACAGAGCCATTGATTGACAACAATTCAATAGAATTGTTTCTCCTATTCAAGTCGGCCACCCGATGGAAAATATTGGTGCATTTATCACCCTCTTTTAACCAAAGAACCCTAGACATTTTGCCTCCAACTTATCTCCTCCAATAAAGTAACTTTCTCCAATTTTCCCCAATGACAAAGGTCTTCCTTAGTTTCTCTTCATCACCTGTCTCTGCCTCTAATCCATCAAGAATATGCAACTCCAAAAGAGTTTTTTTCTAGGATTCTGCGTTACCAAACACCTACTCATTCCAAGCTCTTAAATCAGCTTTAAGGCCTTGGTTTTACTAGCCAAAATAAAGCTAGGGGAGCCTTGAAATCAATAAGATGACCACCACTGCCTCACCTTGTTCACAAAATCATCAGCCTTAATCCACATTTTCTCAAACTTAAAGGATCTTTTGCTCCTCTGAATACCACCACAATCAAGAAGAATGGGGAAGTGACAAATATAATCTATGCAACCTTTTCTAAGATAGATCAGGGATCTTGGCTTCCATTCCAAAGAACAAGAAACTTATTAATTCTAGACCAAGAAGGGGACTCCCGGTTGTTAGACCACGTAAAACTCTCACCTACAAGGGGAAGGTTAATGAGACCCTTCTCTGAGATAAAATCAGAGAATTCCATCATAGCGAGACTAAAACGGACTATCCTCGACCTTTCACTAGGAAAACGGGTGGCGCTAAAGTCTCCCCTAATGTACCACAGTAGATTCCACCAACTAAGCAATCCGGCCAATTCCTACCATAAGAATCTTTTGTCAACATCTAAATTAGGCCCATAAACCCCCGAAAAAGCCCAAGAGAACCCATCCTCGACATTTCTAAACGAGCATGCAATATAGAATTCACCCGCATACTCTTCAATCTTTTCTCTTCAACCCTCCTATCCTACATGAGTAAGATACCACCGGAGTCCCCTCTTAGAGGCTGAGTAGCACCAATCCACATGATGATACCTCCACAAACTACGCACAACACTATTGGAAATAGCTCCAATTTAGATTCCAGCAAAGTAATGAGCTCCAGTTGTTAAAGGAGAGTAAGATGGCATTTGAATGGATTCTTTACTTAAATTGGAGTCATCATCAGTACAGAAGAAAATTTGACATGGTTGTCTTATCAAATTCTAGAACACATGATACATGCAACAAACTGAAGCCAAACGCTATTTCCTACCAAAAATAATGTGATACTTTGTTGCTTGCTTGCTGTAAGGATATGACACAGAATGGTATATATCAGTTAAAACTGTGTAAATCTAGCTTGTTTATTTCTTTGAGGAGTCTGTATTGTTAGTTTGGTATGTTCCTTTTCGTTTGTATTTGAATGTTTTTGTTTTTGTTTTTGTGGAGAGAGGGAGAAGAGAGTTGCACAAATTATATGATAGAGAAGATTATAGATGCTTTCATATATTTGTTTCCATTTTTCATTACCATATTCTCATCCCTTTGTTCTTGAGTAATTTTGGCTCCCCTTTTGTCCTCACCTTTTATGGTCATTTGGTTTTCAGAGGCTTTTGCTAATTACTTCAGCAAGTATGGGGACATAACAGATTCTGTAATAATGATCGATAAACATTCAGGAAGGCCACGAGGGTTTGGATTTGTAACATTTTCTGACCCAGCAGTTGCTGATAAGGTTTTGGCGGAAGACCATGTTATAGATGGCAGAATGGTAACATTTGAAACCCCATTTCTCAGTTGTATAACATTCCCAGATCTTTTTGTATACCACACTTTTCCCCTTAGTATTTTTCCCTAATGAGTAATGAAATTGTTCCCCTATCAGGTTGAAGTGAAGAGGACAGTCCCAAGGGAGGATATGGAGGTTAAGGGGGCACCGAAAACAAAGAAGATTTTTGTTGGTGGAATACCACCAGCTTTGACTGATGGTAATTGTAGTCCAACAAACCATTTTGATTTTTCTATGACAAAATTAAATACATTAATAAAAAATAAAAATAAATAAATAAAAGAGATGAAGTTTTTGTTTACCTATATGTTAAAACATTGCAGATGAGTTGAAGGAATACTTCTCTTCTTACGGCAATATTATTGAGCAGCAAATTATGCTGGATCATAAAACTGGGCGGTCTAGAGGCTTTGGGTTTGTCACTTTTGAGAGTGAAGACACTGTAGAAAAAATCTTTTTGGAGGGGAAAATGCATGAACTTGGAGGCAAGCAGGTTAGTTAAAAGCCATGTTAAGGTTTTAAATTGGCAATAGTGTTCTCTGTACTTTTCAATATGAAATTTTTTAATAATCTTTGCTCTATAACGTCAAATGTAGGTGGAAATAAAGAAGGCAGAACCCAAAAGAGCTGGTGGTGATTACAGGGGAAGTGCTGCTAAGTCATACAGTGGTTTTGGCAGCGGTGCAGCCGGGTATGGCGGGTATAATTCGGGAGGTCGGGGTGGTGGAAAAATGGACAGGGATTATGGTGGGTATGATGCCTATGGTGCTTATGGTGGTTATGGGGGAAGCTATGGTGAAAGTCCTGCCAATTTCTATGGTGGCTTTGGTGGATATGGATATGGATTTGGGTATGGTGCGCCCATGTATGGAAGTGCTGGATATGGAGCTGGTGGTTATGGCATTCCTAGTGGTTATGGGAGTCCTGCTGGATATGGTGTTAGTAAAGGATATGGAGGAGTTGGTGGCGGTGGCAGTGGTGGTGGTGGTGGTGGTGGTGGTTATGACAATGGTAAAGGATACGAGAGGGGTGGTAGTTCTTTGAGTAGAAGATACCATCCTTACCAGAATTGAGACAAAATCTCGAACTTCATAGTTTGGATCAACATCTAATGACGATCGGAGAGTAATTGGTTATGCTTCTTGGAAGACGCAAGTGAATATTGAGCGTCTCTTGGTTAGCTGCCTGAGGCTGAGGGGGTCAATTAAGTGTATTGTAATTGTGAAAAGAATTCAAATTGTAATGTTGAATTTTGTAATAGTTTGGCCTACTAGCGTTTCTTCCGAGGATCAATTCACAGAAACTTTGAATTACAACATCCTCTGCATGATGTGAGAGCTCGCAACCGCCATCTTTGCACATGCTCTGTAATTGTGCAGGTGAAACAGTTGAAACTGGTACGTTTAATAACGGGAAGATTTGCTCAGAGTCGGCTTATAATCGGGTCTGGTTGGGTAGATATGCTTGGTTTAGTGCATCATTTGCAAACTCGAAATATTTGCACCAAAATGCATGTAATTGGAAGCCAGGGATGGTCCCTTGCCATGTTCGTTTTCTTTATCAGACACAGAATAACATACTATCAGTTGGATTCTGAATGAACTAATGTTCTATGGAAGTACATGTAAAAATTTTAGTGTCTTTTTATCAAGAGTCGTGATACTCATCAGCCTTGGGCTGAATGAATAGTCATTCAGCCCAAGGCTAGATGAGAGTAAAAAAAAACAAAAAATTATTTTTTTAATTATGTGGGACCCACCACAAAGAAAAAAAGAGTAAATGTAAACAACAGCCTGGACTGATGCACTGTAGCATCAGCCCAGGCTGTTGCCAATCAATGCTCAGAAAAAAAACCCAGGGCTGAATGACTATTCATTCAGCCCTGGGCTGAAGAGTATCATTAGCCTTTTATCAATAATGGAACTCATTTACTTAGCATTCGCTAAAATCACGTATTACTAACACTTTTCCTTTTTTTTTTTTTTTCTTTACTGTTTTTTTCCTTTTAATTAATACTTAGTTGTAATTTATACAAATAAAGTATAAATTACTTTTAATTTATACCGTAATTTCGTTTAAACAACAAAAAGCCGCCTTTAGAATTATTTTTAAAAGATTTTGATTGTTTTTAAGCCTTTGTCCTCGCTTCAACATCAGAATAGGAAACTATTGATAATAATCTAGGTCAACTATAATTTAAAAATAAAATTATACGCAAGAATTTTATGAATTTCTAAATATGTCCCTTCACATAATAATGCCCATAACTCATAAATTAATGATTCAATTTAAAATGTGTTTTAATCTTAAGAGGCTTATGTTATAAGCTTAAAAAAAAGTTTAGTACAAATATGATAATCGATGACTTTTATTCATGGAAGGAGTGTCGAGTTTTATTAACATAAGAATAATGCTATTTGTCCATCTAAATTCACCCATCTTTGTCTATTTATCACTATATGATAAAATTTATGTAATAAGATAATAATATAAATTTTCTCACTAGTGATAGATGGTTAAGATGGGTGAATTTAGATGGACAAGTAACATTGTCCATTAACATAATTGATGTTATTAATTGTTTTTTTTTTTTTACATATGAAATTAAAGTTGATAATATGTATTTTTAGATATACTTTTGACTTATATTATAATTCTTTAACATGAAATACAACATAAAACATGTTTTTTTTCTTATATAAGAATTGAAAAATTGATTCATAAATTAATTATTAAAAAAATATTTTTATATTTTATTTTAAAATTTGTCCTGCTATCTTTTCCTTTATCCAAGCAATAGTATTTAGAGCTTCTTTGCCCTTACTGTGGCAGGCCTTCTCACCCGCAAGGTAATGAGCAGCTTAGTGAAGAGCCATTACAGTCACCAACTATCTTCAACTGCCATGGCAATGTGCTCCAGCTTTTGCCCTCAGATTCCAAACCAGTTAAGAGCAAGACCCATTTGCCCCTTCCCCCCAAAACCACTATTTACTCTATCTGTCAAGCCTTTCTCTTCTCAGACATCCAATGCTTCGGCTAAAGGTATTTTCTTAGTCTATCTCGACGCTTTTCTGATGGGTATTCACTTTTTTTCTTTCTTTTCTTTTTTCCTTTTAATGGTTGGATGAATAACATGGGTAAAAGATGGCCGGAGTCTGGCGGTGGTCTGCGATGACAGGAACAACATTGGGTTTTTTGTGGTATTACTGGTAAATGGTGGAGATGCTGGTGGTTAGTGATCAAGATTGTGGTAGTGTGTGGTGGTGGTGGTGGTGGTGGCAGTTATGCCAGTTTCAGAGATGATGTTACTGGAAAATATGGAAAAATTATTTTTTTTTTCTGGGTTCACTTTGTTTGAGAAAAAAAAAAAAAGAGAGAAAAAGAGAGAAGTACATCAAATGCCAAATTCAATGTCTATTCATGCTTTCTTTATGTTGAAAATGCTATGATCTCGCACCTCATTTGGTTTCGTTAATTTTTATGGTAGTTTGGCTTCAAATGTCAGCTTACTTGTTTATGGTTTTTAATATGTTGTAGGGGCGACTTGATCTTGTTCTATCTAACTCACCCAGTCCTTATTTTGAATTTGCAGCGGATGGATTGTCAGCACGAATCGGCTTTCTGGGTCTTGGAATAATGGGTTCTCCAATGGCACAGAACCTTATAAAAGCTGGGTATTATTGAAATTGTCCTTAATTAGCAGAGAGAACTAGCACTTGAGACATCGTTTTTGATCTTTCTTATAACTATATTCTTTGTAAAAATCTGTTATGTTCAAACAATAGGGAAAGAACCTTGTCGAACTTACTTGAATTATATTCTAATTATTTTCTATGATTTTTTTTTTTTGCTAGAATATTATTTGTGAGCATTCAATGATTAGCTATTTGACATTTTGAAGTCCATTGTTATTCTCCAGAATTTAATCCCCTAATTGGCATGTTACAGGTGCGATGTGACTGTTTGGAATAGGACCAAGAGTAAATGTGACCCTCTTATCAGCTTAGGTGCAAAGTGAGTATGTGGTAGACAGTCAAATTTAATTTTTCTATTCATTTCCACATTATTATAGAATACCCCGAGCATTGATGATCTTATGGCGATAAGATCTGGACGAGATTCTTGAGACTTTATGCTTTAACCATGACACACTGTTGTCTGTCCAAGGACTGGGTCTATCCATTACATGAATTGTTGACAGGGCAGATGGCTCAGTCCTCTGGGGTCTGGAATCCCCTAACAGAAAGGTGGATAAAATTTACTAGGCCGAAAGGGTGGTGGTTTTGTAGCTAATATTGTTTATCCTTGAATCAGGGGCTTCATGCGCCTTCATAATTACTTTTACATGCTAAATACAAAAAAATATGGCTCTATTTGTTAATGCTTTTGAAAGGTGCTTTTTGTTTTTTGTTTGAAAAAATGTTCTGACGTGATATAAAGGTGAAAACAGTCTTGAGTGTTTTGTGTTTTAGGTTGCCTATTTATGTTTTTGTTTTGAAGAGAGATAACAAAAGGGAGAAGGAAAAAACTTTAACAAACAAAGCCGACTTTGAATGCCAGTTTTACAAAGCCGACTTTGAATGCCAGTTTTCTGTTGCTAGTCTGAATAGTTGCTACAAAAGAAACCGAGAAGTTGACATAAGGTTACAGAGTCCATGCCTTATGGTTTGTAGATGCGTCTGAATCTTGGATGCTCAACATTTGAAATCTTGGATGCTCAACATTTGAACACTATATATGTGGGGGTGCATCGTATATATTCTGTAGTAGCATATTTGATACATGAACATGCATTCTCTAGCTTGTGAACCTTTTCTACCAGGAACTAGTTTCTCATTGATTGCTGCTGGTGCTTTCATCTGCAACTTACATAACCCATGCTGAGAGACTTCAATATGGGAAATATATATTATCACGGTAGTTCTTTTATGCAGATATAAATCCTCCCCTCAGGAAGTAGCTGTTTCTTGTGATGTCACATTTGCCATGCTGGCTGATCCTGAAAGTGCAGTGCGTATGTCTCATTTAGATTTTTTATTGCTTGGACTGCTATCCCAGTCATGGCAACTTATAGCTGCTCCTTATCAGGTGGAAGTTGCTTGTGGAAAGCACGGGGCTGCAAGCGGAATGAGTTCAGGGAAAGGGTACTATCTCTTTCTGTTTCCATGATAATATGTTTTTGGAACCAAAAGTATAAGTCACTACTCTTGCAACTGTACTCGAAGGCTTGGGTGAACTAGAATTGTCTCTAATGATTTCTTAAAATTTTGCCATCCATGTTTTGTCAGTACACATTTCAGAATCTATGGCTCATGCACATGTGCGCACCCACACCCACGCCCACACCCATTGATTTTCTCAATCTCTATGCTTTTCTTCCCAAGCTGATGAACAGCATGCATGATACAATTGATTGGCATTGGCAGGTATGTGGATGTTTCAACTGTTGATGGTGCCACTGCTAAATTGATTAGTGGACATATTAGAGCTACTGGGGCATCATTTTTGGAGGTGAAGTTATTTTTTGGTCTCATTTCAAAATCTTTCCATTGCATCTAAAGTATGAATACCATGTCCTTTCTGCATGCTTTTTAAGGACACGATAATGGTTAGGTAATGCAATTTTCATTAACCTTTGGTGCTTTTTCTCCAGGCTCCAGTTTCAGGCTCCAAAAAGCCTGCAGAAGATGGGCAACTGATATTTCTTACAGCAGGTAGGCCAGCTTTATTTTTCTTATTCAATGTATTCAATTCATTGCTGATGCCAGACTCAAGTTTCCCTATCTAATACAAACATCACATGTAATTACCAAATTCCAAAATTTTGGAAATTCAATTTTATTATTTGATGTATCTGTAAACTTCTTTTGCTATGTGTCATACAGTCAGTCTGCTCCAGATTTCTGTATTTCTTGTTTTAACCATTAGTCAAAATACAACTTTTTGTACATGTTCAAAATCCATGTCCCATGAGACGTTGTAGGAAACCTAACAGAAATAAACCCTAGGCTGCATTGTTTTTCAGGTGACAATTCTCTTTATGAAATGGCTGCTCCACTTTTAGATATCATGGGGAAGGTAGTATTTCTTTTTCTATATATGTGCTACTAACCTAGTATATTCTAACTATCATTTTTATTCTGTGTACGAATTTATGTTTTTTCCAGTCAAGGTTTTACCTTGGAGATGTTGGAAATGGAGCTGCAATGAAACTTGTTGTTAACATGATCATGGGAAGGTTCTGCAGAATTCAATTGCACTTAATATTCCTTTTATCATGTGCTTGTGTTGTTTATTGTAGTGAAAATGTTTCCTTTTACATGTTCCAACAATTTGTAGTATGATGGCATCATTTTCTGAAGGATTGCTTCTCAGTGAGAAAGTAGGACTGGATCCAAGCGTACTAGTACAGGTACAACTCAGAGCATGTTATATCTTGCTGGATAGTTTTCTCCATGCCACCTTCAAATGAACTCCATGTAAATTGATTGGATTTTTTGGCATTTTTCTTTCCATGGGATTTTAATCATTTAAGCATATGTGATTTTGGGTGGCAGAATAGTTAAACACAGGCTGCCGGCTACTTCTTGATGGTTTAGTTTGATTTGAAGCATAAGATTTAGAAGCATTCAGTTTTATCAAAAAAAAAAAAAAAAAGATTTAGAAGCATTCAGTTATTTGTTTAATCCATTTCAGGGCCTCCACCCACCACTTTAGAACATTGACCTAATATGCATGGTGGAAAACTTTTGAGAAAGTAACTTTACAAAATATAGGAAATTAAAGGTTCTCTTTGGCTGTAATCTGCGAACAACTTCTTGTCCTTTGTCTCTCCAATATAAACTTATTTCTGTCCATAAGAAAGTTATCATGAAGTTTCTTTATAAATCTTTGCATCTGGATGAGATTGCAGGTTGTCTCACAGGGTGCCATTAGTGCACCAATGTACTCAACCAAAGGGCCATCAATGATCCAGTCCCTGTATCCCACCGCTTTTCCTTTAAAGCATCAGCAGAAGGTTTGTAATTTTTCTACTGTCAGTATCACATATAAACATAGTATGGATCTAAATGGAAAGGATAATGCTGGCAGGACCTGAGGCTTGCTCTAGGATTAGCAGAATCTGTTTCCCAGCCTACTCCAATTGCAGCAGCTGCGAATGAACTATATAAGGTTGCAAAATCCGGTGGCCTTAGTGACCAGGACTTCTCAGCGGTTATTGAAGCATTGAAAGCTAAATTGCAGAACCCAGCAAAATAGAAAAATTCTTCTCACATTAGAATTTATTTGAGCATGGGCTTTGATAATTGTTGTTTGGGTTGGTCTCCACTTTAATTTATCTTTTTTATTTATTTAACAGGTTATAAGAAATATATTAAATAATACTTAGTTGTTCAGATGAAAATGAAGAGATATTTGGTACCAATGTTCGTATGGATGGTAACATCCTCCCCCCATTATGAGATGTAGACTGCACCATTCTTAACCTTGGATGTTTTTCTCTTCTATGTATAGATAGCCTAGTGCGGGTTGACTTTCGTTATAGTTTAATTTCAAAAATCTTTTTCGAAGAAATGTTTTGGAAAATAATAGTAAATAATAATAATAATAATAATCATAATAAAGGAAACAAAGGTGTAAGATGAAAAATAGCAATCAACCATGCACGCATTTTAAAATCTCTTAATTTGTTTGGTTAGTAGCTAAAATTCATAATGAAATCTTGTAACTAAGATAATTCTATTTTCATTGAAGGTTCAAACTTACCACCATCAAGATCATCTCAAAAATATATAAATCAAAATACATATATAACCAGAGAATGAATCAAAGAGCACCCATAAGAAAACCAAATTAGATAAATAAAAAATGAAACAATCATTTTAAATCGAATTCGATTTGTTTCCAAAGTTTTGGAATACCAACGACTTGTAAAAATGAGTAGGTGTTTTTAATCAAAACTTTTTGCTAATATGTTTTGAAAATTTCTTTTAAATGTTTTGAGACATTACACAGTGAAGGTTTCCGATGCTTCCCAATTTGGCAGAGGCGGAAGCCGGAAGAGACATTTTTGAAATCCATCGAAGTTGTCCACAACTTAGCCTCCATTGCCTGTCTTCTCACCACCACTTACAAGCCTCTCACCACCCAGTCACTATAAGCTTCTCATTGCCTTCTCATTGACCAAGATGACCGGCTGTTTACTGAAGCAGTTGGTGTCATGATTGGTTGAATTTTCTAACGTTTGGCCAACTTCAATTTGGACGTCAAGGGTATTTTCTTTCTAACTTTTTACACCCCTACAATTAACTTTTGCCAAGTTCAAATTGGATTAGGGATTACGTGTAATTTTTTTTTTTCTTACAAGGACCAAATAATGAAAAGAAGCCCCTCCCAATCCCAAATAATATATATTTAATTCTATTGTTAGGTTGGGTTCTCTATTAGTTTGAATCGTCTTTCAATATCTTAAAAGGTATAAAAGACCAAATTCCGTCTACATCATGATAAAGAGAATTTGTGGAAAGAAAAGCACTATTCTTTCCTATAAGTCCAATAATTTTTTAACAGTAAAAAAAAGAAAGAAAAATCCCTTAATGAGATAAATGAGCCAATTAATTTAGTAGTACAATTAAGCTTTAAGTTTGAGTTCATGAAAGTGTATGGAAATGAGAGATACGATAATGTAGCCGATTATTAAAAAAAAGAAAAAAAATAGAGAGAGAGATCATCAGTATGTGTTTGATTTTTCTCTTTATCAGTCTTTACCATCACAAGCAATAAGAACAATATAAAAAAAAAAAATAAGGATAACTTTACTTATTTTTTTGAATTGTTTTTATTTTTAACAAAAAAATGTAATTTTTTTTTTTATATTTCAGGCATAGATATTTGTGTAAATTTCGTTAAATTCTGACTAACATCTAAGTCGTCGTAATTTTTTTTTTCTTAAAAATATAAGGGATATTTTAAAAATTTTAAAAGGATTTAATGGATGAAAAAAATAAAAAATAAATAAAAATTTAATATATTAAATTGAGATATTTTAGACTTTAAAAATATATTATAAAATAAGTGACAATTTAAGATAATTAAGTGAAGTTAACCTAATAAAATAATATTGACCAATGATCATGATTCATGAAAGAAACGTTCAATGAGTACAATGCCCTGAGACATTTTTCCTAACTGTTTTTTTTTTTTTCTTTTTAATTTTTTAATTCTTTTGCTAACATAGAGACAATGGAGAGAATATTCAATATCTGATGTACACGCAATGAGTTTCTTTTACAATTAAGATTTTTTTATTTATTCAACAGAAACATAGACCACGCAAACGTTTGCGTGGTCAAAAAAAACACAGAAAAAAAGTCTACTTAAAAATATAAAGAGGAATGCTAGGCTTAAAAAAATTTTAAAAAAAAAAATCTTATAAAGTAATGTGGCACTACATGATTAGATATTTTAAAATTTAAATTTCCTTTATATTCAATCATGTTGTGCCATATTATTTTGTAAAAATTTTTTGTGTAAAAACTTTTGTAAACCTAGCATTTCTCATGTTTTGGATGATTTTCTATTTCTTTTTATTTATTCACGTTTTGGATATGAACATGGAAAATCTATGAGTATATAAACGGGGTGATTATTAACTGTTAATAACTGAATAATTGAAAATAATTAGATAACTGAATTATCAGAAATAACCGTAATCGAATATGCGCCTAAGCCGATTGCAATTACCGATTATAAGTATTAAAAAAATCGATTAATAACCGGGTAATCGATAACGGGTTTATATATATATTAAAATTAAAATTAAAAATAATAATAATTTAAAACTTAACAAACTATACAACGTTGTAAAATTAATTTTATTATAAAGGTTTAATTTTTATGTTATTTCTATTTTATAGGAGTATAAAATAGCTCTAAAAAGAACTAAAAATTTAGTTTAAAATAGTTCAAAAAATTAAAAAATTGACCAAAAGGCTTATTATTTAAAAATCGGTTATCATTTAATAACCGGTTTCAATAATTGATTTAAAAACTATATTAAAATCAATTAGTAGCAACTACAACCGATAGAGAGTAATCGAAAATTTCGATTGAGATTACGATTTGTAGGAAATAACTACAACCCGTTGTACACTCATTGAAAAATTATTTCATAAGTTGACTGGGCCCAACTGATACCCTCATGTAATTGCCACCCAATTGGCCCGTGCAGGCCACGCTCTCAATCGGCACGTGACACACATCACCCTCCTCCTCCACATCATCATCTTCGTCGTTGTCATCCTATAAAACCCAAAACTCCAAACGAACCCTAAGAGAAGAACGATAGCACTTGCCCTCTCGCTGCTATTATTTTCCCTCCCTCTTTCCCCACTTTCCCTCACTTCCTTCTCTAGGGTTCGCCTATTTTTCTCGCTCACCAAACAGAGCTTAGAAGAAATGAGTAACAACAAAAACGACAACTTCGACATGACCGATCTCGGCTCCTCCCTGCCCGCCGCCGCCGCCGGTACTCTAAATCCTAATCTCTCTCTTTCTCCCTCCATCTTTATACATGTATACATGTATACATGGCATTATTTGGTGGAAACTATTCTTAGCTTTAGTCCTTCAAATTAGTCTGATACCGTTGAATTTTCTTCCCTCTTATATTATGTGAACTGTTTGAATTTGATCTTAGTTATAAAATCGAACAGGTGCACGCACATACATGTATATATATTGTGTGTATGTTTATGATTATATGTTAGAAGTGTTGATAGTAGCTTTCTGCTATTGAAAGTGCAATGAGTTCTAAGCTCTGTGTTTGTCGTTGTGTACAGCTCTTAGTGCGGAGGATCGTGCTGGTCTTGTTAATGCGCTCAAGGCAAGTTTTCTTTGTGCAAAATGAAGATAGTTTTGGTAGTGTTTAGTATAATAATTAAGGGCCAGTTCGGTGGTGAATGTCTTAGTGAGTGTTTAAAAGCTAGTTTTAGGTTAATGTCATGGAAATGAATTGATTTGACCAAGGAAAATTTTGGTTTGTGCATTTCGGAAGCAGCAAGCAGAAACAAATGTAAAAGGATGAGTCCTTTAGGATTCTTTTCCATTTTTAAAGATGGTTTTTGGATTTGATAAAAAAAAAAAGTATCTAATTTTAGTGCGCCAAATAGATGTGTTGATTCTGGGGTCTTATTTTTCTGACGATGCACTGTTGGATGTGTTTTGATGTTTGTGCAGGATAAGCTTCAGAGTTTGGCTGCTGGGCACTCAGATATCCTGGAAACTCTGTCACCCAAAGTAAGGAAGCGCGTTGAGTTTCTGAGAGAGATTCAGGTTAGCTTGCCTCTAAATGCTATCAGTTATGAATTTTGTTTTTCTCTGGTTTACATTTTTGCTGCTAATCTTCATAACATTAATTTTAGATTCTCTGGTGTAAGTTGTATGATGTGATGTATGCATGAAAACCATAATTGTGTAAAAGTGGGTTTGCTTAGCATGGTTTCCTCGACTAATGTATTGTTCCCCTCTCCCCTTAGTGGACAGGTCTATGCTTGTTACATTATTTATTTTTTATTTGTTTTCCTTTAGATTTTGGTTTGCAGAAGGATTATAGATATCATCTTTATGATGCCTTTGATAACCTCTGAGAATGACAACCACATACTCAAGTATATCACTCGAATGATTGTGAATCACTTACTTGAGCATAGTGTACCAGAATGACTAATGTCATGCAATGCTTGAAATACGGATGTGTGCGTAGTATATATATATTGATACTTATTTAAGGAAGATATCATTGAATGGAAAAAACATATTCCCCTTTGTTATTAGGGTAAGTGTGAATACATAAATTGAAGGTTACTAAAAGCAAATTTGGCAAGAGCTGTTGTTTTAATGGGCTTCATACTTATAGCACCTGTTCAGAGGTGCTTGACTTGATGCGTCTGCAAAGTTTCCTCGCCTTAAGTGTGTTTAGGCTATAGGGAATCTGCGTCACCCAAGCACCCTGACTAGCACTCAGCTTGCCTTTGAACTCAGTGGTCTTTGTGAGCGGGGTGCTAGTTCGAGCATTTGATAACTTTGATCTTTAAATATAGAGTTGGATTTAACCTTGCACATTCTCAATTTGCAGAACCAACACAATGAGCTGGAGGCAAAGTTTTTTGAGGAGAGAGCAGCATTGGAAGCTAAATACCAGAAGCTTTATGAACCACTTTACACAAAGGTATATATGATACTGACAGGCAGTAAGTTTTGCATCATATTTGTTGATTTCACTACATTATTATCGTTACGATGTTTTCCTGGTTAGAGATTTACTTGTCAAAAATAGCCTAGGATCAATGTATTTCTACTGCGCAACTGGTGTTGTTGATTTACAGGGCTGGCTCATATATCCTTTTCAGTTAATTCATTTGTTTATTGGGTCCTTGCAGAGATACGATATTGTGAATGGTGTAGTCGAAGTTGAAGGAGTTGCAAATGAAGCTGCTGCGGAAAAAGAAGAGGACAAAGCTGCAGAAGGTACCTCTCGAAAGTTAAAATCTATTATCTGTAGACAGCCATCTTTCCTTGAACTTGTTGTTTGATTTCATCTGGAAATGCAGAGAAAGGAGTGCCTGACTTCTGGCTTACAGCTATGAAGACTAACGAAGTACTAGCTGAGGAGGTGAGAAGATTTCTTAAGCCATTGTCTATGTTATTCGTTTATTGAATTGATCATGGAATTATGATTTACTGTTTCCTTTAGGGGAGCCTCACGCGTTTTATAAAATTTCTGCTTATCAAAAAAAAAAAATATATGATTTACTGTTTCCTGGAATAGATCTCGGAGCGTGATGAAGGAGCTCTCAAGTACCTCAAAGATATAAAGTGGTGCAGAATTGACAACCCAAAGGGTTTTAAGCTGGATTTCTTCTTTGATCCTAATCCTTATTTCAAGAATTCCGTCCTTACAAAAACATATCACATGATTGATGATGATGAGCCTATATTAGAGAAAGCGATTGGGTAATTTAATCTCTGTTTTCTAATGAAATGTTTTGTTCTCTCTTTTTTCAAGTCTCTTCTTATGTTGGGGTGTTTTCTAGGACGGAGATTGAATGGCATCCAGGGAAAAGCTTGACACAGAAGATCCTGAAGAAGAAGCCAAGAAAGGGATCAAAGAATGCCAAACCCATCACAAAAACTGAGAATTGTGAAAGCTTCTTTAACTTCTTTAACCCTCCACAGGTCCCTGAGGATGATGAGGATATTGATGAAGATACTGTAAGTTCAGTTTTCTTGTATAACAAGATGACAGGGTGATTGGAAGTATAATAAATACTATTGTTTCTGAATTTTGTGATCTATTGTCAGGCTGAAGAACTTCAAAATCAAATGGAGCAGGACTATGACATTGGGTAAGTCACGCATATTCTTTTTGCTTGAGCTTTAGAACTTAATTTTCTTGTGTGAGATAACATTTCTAGCTTATCCTTTTATGAGACATTCTAAAGTATAGTGGAAATATATTTTTATCGTTTTGAGGTGTCTCTTGTGCATGTGATAAACCTGCTCGATTGGTAACATTGGAGTTTGCTAGGCATCATCTGATATGAATTGGTTTATCCTATATTGCTTTTTTAGAATAGAGTCATTACAAATGAAAAGGTAGGACAAACGTTGTGTTGAAAAATATTAATGTTGTTTCCTGAATAAATAAATTTTGGTGGCTAGCATGAAGGGGGTATTTCACATGCCATAAAAAAAAAAAAGAATTACGCAAGACCCATTTGAATTGTGATATACTTTGTCATTGTCTTGATGCTTAAAAAGGTATTTAACATAGGAAGGGGGTATGTGTTGTTTTCTAGTCATCAGAATATATTATTATGTCTTGAAATGACCATTCGTTGGTATTGGTGTGTAGATCAACAATTCGGGATAAAATCATCCCTCATGCGGTGTCATGGTTTACGGGGGAGGCTGTACAGGGGGATGAGTTTGAGGATATAGGAGATGATGATGAAGAGGATGATGAGAATGAAGATGAAGATGATGAAGATGAGGATGAGGATGATGATGATGAGGATGAGGAGGATGATGACGAGGAAGAAGAAGGCAAGAGCAGGAAGAAGGTACAGATATCATTAAGATTTTCACTTATCCTTTACTATTTCAGTTCCTAATTCTAAAGTCATAGATTTGTATGTTCAAAATGCTAATGTATTTTTTTTTCCTTCATTTCATTGAATCTTGCAGTCATCTGCTCGACCCAAGGTGAGATGATCTTACATAATATTATGTACGGAGTCTAAAATTGTTTCCTTGGGTTAGTAGTAATAACTTCTGGATTATTATTATAAACTGCAGAAAAGTGGAAGAGCACAAGCTGGGGAAGGTCCGCAAGGTGAGCGCCCTCCGGAGTGCAAGCAGCAGTAGTGTTGCTTTACTTTTTTTCTTTTCCCTTTTGAGGAGCTTTTGTGGGGTCTTATTACTCAAATAGTATCTGTAAAATGCACTATACTTTTAATTGATGTTGTCTTTATTGATGACGCTCTATTTGTATGAGATTAACTTGTTAGTTTTCCTGAAAATTTTGGTTTCTCCAATGGTTAGTTCTTGCATGAACGATGACCAAGCAAATTCACCACTACTTGCGTAAGTGCCAACTTGAATATATATCAGTAGGTGCGATTTGACACGTTTGGAGAGGCCTACGCGCATGCTAACAGTATTCTCGTCTGATCGACGTGTATTGGCGAATGTCATTAGGATGGATGCTAGGGAAAATTCTTTCATCGTCACAAATCATAAGTGAGCAAATTTCGGGCCTAGAAAGTAAAATGTAAGCAAATTCGGTATTTTAGGGCCTCTTTGGAATTGCGGTTTCAATAATTATAATTTTAAATAGTAATGATTTCAAAATGCTCTCTATAAAATGGACCCAGCCCATTCAGGTTAAGAAACCCTACTCGAGTTCAAACCACTTGACCTGAAAATTTTCTCTATCAAGTTCAGCCGTCGCCACCGCCACCGCCACCGCCTTCTCCCTACACACGGTGGCCTCACTACCAGGTACCATGGCGGCCAAGAAAAGCCGCCACCATTATCACCAAACAGCGGCAGCCAACAATAACAATAGTCGTGCCTTTTGACAACATCTACTTCGTGCTTCGGCCATGCAGTACTGCCCTGTAACAGCCAGTGTTGTTGTAAGGCCCTTTAACAATGCCTTGCTTGGCTGCTACAGCACCACCTCTTGCGGCGTTGTAGTCTTATGTGCATCGGCAATACCACAGAGTAGCATTGCTGTAGTGTAGTGCTGTTCCCGCTAGTGTGCACATTGATGCAGCCACTATTTGTTGCAGCTGTGCATTGGTGGATCTACCACGACAATAGCAACTCTGCTGCTGAATGTTAATGGCGCTGTATATGCATGTAGGTGGTGTTGTTACTGTGCCCGTGCAAGGCTCACAATTGTTTTACATAAAATAAATACACACGAGAACAACTAACTATAGTTTTGATACCGATGTTAGAAATATAATACACAGCAGAATAAATTATTTGGTACCTCTTATGCCTCGAAATAGGATCTGACGTAGTTGTTCCATGTGCCTTTGCTTTTGATTTTTCAATATTTATTCTCTCAGTGGTGGGGCATGCTACTAGAGTAATACTCACAATCTAAATGCTCCATACATTCAAAAAAACAGTAGAAAGAAAGCTCGTGTAAACATCAAAAGACTCATGTTTTCCGCACACTACAAATAACTTACTCATAGAGTCTTTTATACACTAATAGAATGTAACTGTTATATTATGAATTTAGTGCACTTTCAATGCCCGGTGGAGTAACAGTTGAACGCTACAACACTTGAGCTACTCACTAATGGGCCCCCTAAATGTTACACCTTCTCACTTTTTTCAACCCACCACCACTCTCCCCCGCCAGCATCACCACATTCCACCATGAACCATCATCGCAAGGCGCCCACCATGAAGTACTCCTCGCAAGAGAGAGGTGCTGATAATCTTCATTTCTCTAATGGACCACTAGTCAGATTTCCGACAATATAGGGATTAAAACCAACCGTCCATGGAAAATGCTAAGATCATCAAAGTCTCAAAGAAGACAAGATTTCTTATAAATCGTATATATATTAGAGCAATTGACGATTACGCTTTACAATTTGGAATAGTTTTTCATCCGCCAAATACTAAATTTCGTCTACAACCAACTCGATCTGACATTTCCAACTACTATTTTATGCCATGCATCTACAAAAAAGTCTGGTAGGTAGTCTTTAAATCTTCCTTCACTCAACGAAGTTCCACCAGTAGAACTCACTGGCTTCTTGTACGGCCACCTTCTTCAACCGACTCTTGCCTCAATTCAATTGTGACCGTCCTTAAAGACTCCTCCTCTGACTGATTCAGTTTCTTCTCTCTTGCTTTCCTTAAAACCATTGCTGAAGTTGAAGAAGAAAGGTTCTTGGCCTTAGACAACGACCTAAGATTGTTCTTGGCATTTTGCTGCTCTGATCTAGTTTCTC
>FXXK01001281.1:111608-123279 GCA_900184695.1 Betula pendula
AAAATCACCATTGAATTTATGATCGATCATTATTGACTTTTGATCTAATGTTAATTTTAAAAGCAACGTCATTTTTAGTAGACAGAGAATGACTTATATCATTACTATATATATATATATAAACTGCGTTAACTCTAAGAAGCAAAAGAGATACATGTTTGCTTCCCACATTTCACCAAAACGACACAGTTTGATTTAAACTCATAGCCAAAACAATCTCAGCCTTTCATTTTTTTTAACAGCAGATGTGCTAGCTGTAGTTTAAACTACAGCACACAAGCCGGATCCGTCGTATAAAACCCAAAACTCATACGAGAGAGTAAGAGAAGAACTGTTTGCTGTCGCAGTTGCCCTTTAGCTTCTCTTATTTTCCCTCTCTCTTTCCTCCACTCTCACTCATTTTCCTTCTCTAGGGTTTAGCCTCTTTTTTCTCGCCCACCAACAGAGCTTATAAAAAATGAGTAACAACAAAAACGACAACTTCGACATGACCGATCTCGGCTCCTCCCTCCCCGCCGCTGCCGCCGCCGCCGGTAACACTAAACCCTAATCTCTAATATCTCTCTCTCTCTCTCTCTCTCTATATATATATGTGTGTGTGTGTGTGTATACATGGCATTATTTAGTGGAGAGTGTTCTTAGCTTTAGTCCTTCAAATTAGTCTGATACCGTTGAATTTTCTTCCCTCTTATATTATGTGAAACTGTTTGAATTTGATCTTAGTTATAAAATCAAACAGGTACACGCACATACATGTATATATACTTTGTGTATGTTTATGATTATATGTTAGAAATGTTGATAGTAGCTTTCTGCTATTGACAGTGCAATAAGTTCTAAGCTCTGTGTTTGTTGTTGTGTATAGCTCTTAGTGCGGAGGATCGTGCTGGCCTTGTTAATGCGCTCAAGGTAAGTTTTCTTTGTGCAAAATGAAGATGGTTTTTTGGTTGTGTTTAGTATAATATTTAAGGGCAAATTGGAAAGGAATGATAAAAACTTTGAGGACAGGGAGATGTTGGAGGAAATCTTATCTATGTTCTATGAAACTTTGTTTCTTTGGATAGTGGTGTTTGTCTCCCCTGTCTTAGTTTCAGTGATTTTTTTGTTCGTTTTGCCCTTCCTAGTTAGAATTGTACTTAGGGGTACCTTAAGATTTTAATGAGATTGGCTTTTTACTTATCAAAAAAAATATTTAAGGGCCAGTTTGTTGGTGAATGTTTTAGTGGGTGTTTAAAAGCTAGTTTTAGGGTAATGTCACGGAAATGAATTGATTTGAGCAAGGAAAATTTTGGTTTGTGCATTTCGAAAGAGGCAAGCAGAAACAAATGGAAAAGGATGAGTTCTTTAGGATTCTTTTCCATTTTTAAAGATGGTTTTCGGATTTAAAAAAAAAAAAGTATCTAATTTCAGTGCCAAAGGGATGTGTTGGTTCTTATTTTTCTGACGGTGCACTGTTGGATGTGTTTTGATGTTTGTGCAGGATAAGCTTCAGAGTTTGGCTGCTGGGCACTCGGATATCCTGGAAACTCTGTCACCCAAAGTAAGGAAGCGCGTTGAGTTTCTGAGAGAGATTCAGGTTAGCTTACCTCTACATGCTATCAGTTATGAATTTTGTTTGTCTCTGGTTTACGTTTTTCCTGCTAGTCTTAATAACATTAATTTTATATTTTCTGGTGTCAGTTGTATGATGTGATGTGTGCATGAAAACCTTAAGTGTGTAATAGTGGGTTTGCTTAGCATGGTTTCCTCGACTAATGTATTGTTCCCCTCTCCCCGTAGTGGACAGGTCTATGCTTGTGACATTTCTTTTTTATTTGTTTTCCTTTAGATTTTGGTTTGCAGAAGGATTGTAGATATCATCTTTATGATGCCTTGGATAACCTCTGAGAATGACAACCACATACTCAAGAATATCACTCGAATGATTGTGAATCACTTACTTGAGTATAGTACCAGAATGACTAATGTCATGCAATGCTTGAAATATAGATGTGTGTGTGTGTATATATATATATATAATGATACTTATTTAAGGAAGATATCATTGAATGGAAAAAACATATTCCCCTTTGTAATTAGGGTAAGTGTGAATACATAAATTGAAGGTTACTAATAGCAAAGTTGGCAAGAGCTGTTGTTTTAATGGGCTTCATACTTATAGCACCTGTTCAGAGGTGCTTGACTTGAGGCGTCTGCAAAGTTTCCTCGCCTTAAGTGTGTTTAGGCTATAGGGAATCTGCGTCACCCAAGCACCCTGACTAGCGCTCAGCTTGCCTTTGAACTCAGTGGTCTTTGTGAGCAGGGTGCTAGTTCAAGCATATGATTAATTTGATCTTCAAATATAGAGTTGGATATAACCTTGCACATTCTCAATTTGCAGAACCAACACAATGAGCTGGAGGCAAAGTTTTTTGAGGAGAGAGCGGCATTGGAAGCTAAATACCAGAAGCTTTATGAACCACTTTACACAAAGGTATATATGACACTGACAGTTAGTAAGTTTTGCATCATATTTATTGATATCACTACATTATTATTGTTATGATGTTTTACTGGTTAGAGATTTATTTGTCAAAAATAGCCTAGGATCAATGTATTTCTACTGCTCAACCGGTGTTGTTGATTTACAGGGCTGCCTCATATATCCTTTCAGTTAATTCATTTGTTTATTGGGTCCTTGCAGAGGTACGATATTGTGAATGGTGTAGTCGAAGTTGAAGGAGTTGCAAATGAAGCTGCTGCGGAAAAAGAAGAGGACAAAGCTGCAGAAGGTACCTCTCGAAAGCTAAAATCTATTATCTGTAGACAGCCATCTTTCCTTGAACTTGATATTTGATTTCTTCTGGAAATGCAGAGAAAGGAGTGCCTGACTTCTGGCTTACAGCTATGAAGACTAATGAAGTACTAGCTGAGGAGGTGAGAAGATTTCTTAAGCCATTGTCTTTGTTATTCATGTATTGAATTGATCGTTGAATTATGATTTACTGTTTCCTGGAATAGATCTCGGAGCGTGATGAAGNGTAGACAGCCATCTTTCCTTGAACTTGATATTTGATTTCTTCTGGAAATGCAGAGAAAGGAGTGCCTGACTTCTGGCTTACAGCTATGAAGACTAATGAAGTACTAGCTGAGGAGGTGAGAAGATTTCTTAAGCCATTGTCTTTGTTATTCATGTATTGAATTGATCGTTGAATTATGATTTACTGTTTCCTGGAATAGATCTCGGAGCGTGATGAAGGAGCACTCAAGTACCTCAAAGATATAAAGTGGTGCAGAATTGACAACCCAAAGGGTTTTAAGCTGGATTTCTTCTTTGATCCTAATCCTTATTTCAAAAATTCCGTCCTTACAAAAACATATCACATGATTGATGAAGATGAGCCTATATTAGAGAAAGCGATTGGGTAATTTAATCTCTGTTTTCTAATGAAATGTTTTGTTCTCTCTTTTTTCGATCTCTTATTATGTCGGGGTGTTTTCTAGGACGGAGATTGAATGGCATCCAGGGAAAAGCTTGACACAGAAGATCCTGAAGAAGAAGCCAAGAAAGGGATCAAAGAATGCCAAACCCATCACAAAAACTGAGAATTGTGAAAGCTTCTTTAACTTCTTTAACCCTCCAGAGGTCCCTGAGGATGATGAGGATATTGATGAAGATACTGTAAGTTCAGTTTTTTTGCATAACAAGATGACAGGGTGATTGGAAGTATAATAAATACTATTGTTTCTGAATTTTGTGATCTATTGTCAGGCTGAAGAACTTCAAAATCAAATGGAGCAGGACTATGACATTGGGTAAGTCACGAATATTCTTTTTGCTTGGGCATTAGAACTTAATTTTCTTATGTGTGAGACAACATTTCTAGCTTATCCTTTGATGAGGAATTCTAAAGTTTAGTGGAAATATATTTTTATCATTTTGAGGTGTCTCTTGTGCATGTGATAAACCTGCTCGATTGGTAACATTGGATTTTGCTAGGCATCATCTGATATGAATTGGTTTATCCTATATTGCTTTTGTAGTAATATAGTCATTACAAATGAAAATGGTAGGACAAACGTTGTGTTGAAAAATAAAAAAGAAAAAGAAAAATGTCAATGTTGTTTCCTGAATAAATAAATTTTGGTGGCGTAGCATGAAGGGGGTATTTCATATGCCATGAAAAAAAAAAAAGAATTACGCAAGACCCATTTGAATTGTGATATACTCTGTAATTGTCATAATGCTTAAAAAGGTATTTAACTTGGGAAGGGGGTATGTGTTGTTTTCTAGTCATCAGAATATATTATTGTGTTCTGAAATGACCATTCGATGGTATTGGTGTGTAGATCAACAATTCGGGATAAAATCATCCCTCATGCGGTGTCATGGTTTACGGGGGAGGCTGTACAGGGAGATGAGTTTGAGGATATAGGAGATGATGACGAAGAGGATGATGAGAATGAAGATGAAGATGATGAGGATGATGATGAGGACGAGGATGATGATGATGAGGATGAGGAGGATGATGAGGAGGAAGAAGAAGGCAAGAGCAGGAAGAAGGTACAGATATCATCAAGATTTTCACTTATCCTGTACTATTTCAGTTCTTAATTTGAAAATCATATAGATATGTAAGTTCAAAATGCTAATGTATTTTTTTTCCATCTTTTCATTTAATCTTGCAGTCATCTGCTCGACCCAAGGTGAGATGATCTGACATAATATTATGTACGGAATCTAAGAAATTGTTTTGTTGGGTTAGTAGTAATAACTTCTGCATTATTATTATAAACTGCAGAAAAGTGGAAGAGCACCAGCTGGGGAAGGTCAGCAAGGTGAGCGCCCTCCGGAGTGCAAGCAGCAGTAGTGTTACTTTTCTTTTTTTCTTTTCCCTCTTGAGGAGCTTTTGTGGGGTCTTAGAGCATCAAGCATCCTCAAACTATTCAATTTTTTATTATTTTAGAAACTTTCTCCCGCTTGTTCACTTTACTCCTTCGCTCCTCAGTTTGCCCTTTCTTTCGTTCCCCTCTCACTCTTTCTGCTTTCTTTCCTTTTCCCTATAGTAGACCAAAAACTCAGTCCCTAGCTGTGGAGAGAAAAGCGAGAGAGAAGAGAAGGACAAATAGAGAGGGAGAGAACCAAAGTGGTATTATACTTTTCTTGTTTTTCTTTTTTTTTTTTCCTTCAATTTTCATTTTTCTCTCCGATCCAATTTCTTTTTCTGTTATACCTACTCCTGAAATTTCGGTTCCTTTTCTGAAGGCTTATTTTGGCCTAAGCTCAGACTTTTCCATTGTGTCTACCTCATTTGATCCTTTCCCTTCTCCTTCCTTTCCACAATCCCACAATTCAATTAATTTCCATTTTTCTCTTTGATTGGTTTTTCTAATTTTAGGGTTTCTTTGGGAAAATTTTGTTTGATTCTTTTGCTTGGGAATTGATCGAATTGGGATCCGTTTGTTTCTGGGTTGTGTTTGCTCTCTCGGTGGCATTGTGAATTTTTAAATTTGTTTGTGGGTTTTCTTTATGGAGGCTGGAGATTGTCGTCGGCATGGTTTAGTTGTAAGGATTAATGGGTCTCTCTTCATTTCTTAGGTTTCTTTCTAGGAGATGAGGAACTTTGTTATTTATTGAGACGGTATTGGTGTATGAATTTTGGGATGTGAGAGTTTTGCAATTTGAATTGATATGGAAATTTTCTTTTCATGTTGTGTTTTGTGCTGCAATTTTTACTTATTGAATGTTCTTCCTTTTAATAAGTTAATGCAACGTCAAAATTATCAAAATTCAAGTATTATTGTATTAACATTTAACGTTAGAAGTGGTTGCTCAAAATTGCAATTGTTTAGCTCTGCAACGTGAGGTTTCGTAGAATAACTGCAATTCTTCATGACGGTTATTGACTGTTGAAATTGGTTGCTCAAAATCAATAAAAAATAGCATTACATTGAAGTAGAGAAATATTTAGAGAGTTTGATGTTTTGAATTTTTTAGAAGTCATAGTTAAATAATAAAGCATAATTTTTAGTTAGAATATTACTAATTTTTGGAGAGCTCATAGGGATGCTCTTATTACTCAAATAGTATCTACAAAATGAACTATACTTTCAATTGATGTTATCTCTTTTGATTACGCCCTATTTGTAGTTGGGTATTTGTATTTTAAACTGAATATTTCTGGATAATGTAAGATGCTTGTAATAGTTGCAGAGATTCAAATGAGTTTTTGGATGAAGAAGAAGGAAAATACTGATAATTTGAATTCAAAGGATAAGAGCAGCTTCGAGAGGCTCAGTCTCCAAATTCATTACAGCTCCTAGATTCTTTTCTACCCTCTCTCACCCTCCGTGCTCCCCAGATAAAGGCCCAATTCTGTTAGAAGATATTCTAACAGAATCACAGCTGGCCATTCCTTTACCACCTAAACGCATAAAAACTAGGCTAAAATGCAGGAAATAAATGTTACAAAACGCACAACCTAACAACATAAAACGCAGTACAGGGAAATAAGTGAAACGCAGGAAATAAGGCTAAAACGCTGGAGTGGTTACAGCTACACTCCACTAGATTCTTCCAGACATGTGAGTTGGTCCTTGGGTTGCGTGGGTCAGACTTTGATTGACTAATGCTGTTTGCTGAGTTATACTCTTGTCTTCCTCCTTCCTTTCACTGCTTCGGATTGCTCTCCATAGCCAAATTCAAGCCTTCCTTCCCCATACCCATAACAGGTTCCTCCCCTTCAAAGCACCTTGCCCACAAGGTGGGGGTACTGAGATTGTAGCTTCCAGAGACTCTCCCAAGTATCATCCTCAACCAGGGCACCCTTCCACCGAATCAGAACCTCTGTGAGTGCTCTTCCATTTTTCTTTGCTAATCGTCGGTCCACTATCATCTCCGGTTCGGGCTTGAGTTCTCCATTACGATCGACCGGTGGTAGTGTTGGAAGGGGGGTAATATGCTGACCCAACTTTTGTTTCAGGCAAGAAACATGGAACACCGGGTGGATCCGGGAGTCTTGGGGCAGATCCAGCTTGTAGGCTACCAGCCCAATTTTCTGCAAGACCTGAAATGGGCCAAAGAAGCGGGGGGACAATTTCAGATGTTTTCGCATGGCCACAGACTTCTGTCGGTAAGGCTGTAAACGAAGGTAAACCCAGTCGCCTTCTTTAAACTCCCTTTCAGATCGATGTTTGTCTGCTTGTAATTTCATACGACCTTGAGCCTGCTGCAAGTGTTCCTTGAGAATGGTAATTATGGCGTTGCGGTCCTTCAGTTGGGTGTCTACCGCCACATTTGCTGAGGTGCCCGGCACATAGGACAGTAGGGCTGGAGGAGAGTACCCATAAACTGCCTCAAATGGAGTAAATCCGGTAGACGAATGGTGGTTTGTGTTGTACCACCATTCGGCCATCGGCAACCAGAGACTCCAGTCTTTTGGTTTAGCACCAGCGTAGCACCTTAGGTAGGTCTCGAGGCATTTGTTCAAAGCCTCAGTCTGGCCATCAGACTGAGGGTGATAAGCTGAGCTGAAAGCCAGTGAGATACCCTGTAACTGAAACAACTCCCTCCAAAACGAGCTAGTGAAAACTGGGTCTCTGTCAGAGACAATTGTCTTCGGCATACCATGTAACTTCAATACATTGGCCAAGAAAACTTGAGCCACTTTAGCAGCAGTATATGGGTGGGAGAGAGTTAGGAAATGGGCATACTTGGTTAGACGATCAACAACCACAAGGATGACATTGGAGCCATGGGATGGTGGTAAGCCCTCTATGAAGTCCATCGCAATATCTGACCACACCCTGGTAGGAATGGGTAGAGGTTGGAGTAACCCCGGAGATGGGACAGTTTCGTGCTTGTTGGTCTGACAAACCTCACATTCCTTAACAAATTTTTTGATGTCTTTCCTCATGCCCTTCCAATAGAAGTCCATCTTCGCTCGATGCACGATTTTATGGTACCCCGAGTGGCCAGCAGTTGGGTTGGAGTGAATGTAGCTCAATAATTGCAACTGAAATGGGGAATTCTTAACCACCCAAATGCGTCCTTTCTTCAGGATCAAACCCTGTTGAAGGGAGAAACCCTTAGGAGTAGGCTGTCCCTGTTGAAGCTTTAGGAGAAGATCCTTGGTGTCTAGGTCAGACAGATAAGAGGCTTTTAAATCCTCCACCCAAGTTGGGGTGGGAAATGAGATGAGAGAGATGGAGAGTTCCCCCTGATCAGAAGGATCCTCAAACTGACGAGATAAGGCATCAGCCACCTTATTCTCTTTCCCCTTCTTGTACTCAATGCTAAAATCGTATCCGAGTAGCTTAGAAAGCCATCGTTGTTGAGAGACTGTCCCAACTTTCTGTTCGAGGAGAAATTTCAAGGACTGCTGATCTGTTTTGACTTTAAAAGGATGCCCCAGCAAATAAGGTCGCCATTTTTGGACCGCCGTGACCAATGACAGCAACTCTTTCTCATAGGTGGATAGGTATAAAGCCTGTCCTTTTAAGGCCTTGCTTAGATAAGCGATAGGCTGCCCTTCCTGCATTAAGACAGCCCCTAAACCAGTCCCAGATGCATCGCATTCGATAGTAAAAGTCTTAGTAAAGTCCGGCAAGCGTAACACGGGGGGGCTGGTCACGGCCTGCTTGAGGAGAAGGAAAGCTTCAGTGGCCTCTGCCGTCCAAAGAAAAGCATTCTTTTTCAAAAGAGCGGTTAAGGGGGCTGCCAACATACCATAACCTCTGATAAATTTTCTGTAGTAGCCCGTCAAGCCCAAGAAACCACGCAAAGACTTGATAGAATGCGGAATAGGCCAGCGAAGCATAGATTCCAGCTTGGCAGGGTCAGTCCTAACCCCTTGATTAGAAATGAGGTGACCCAAGTAGTCTATTTCAGCAACTCCAAATCGACATTTAGAACGTTTGGCATAAAGTTGGTTAGAATGTAATACTCCCAAAACAGTGCGTAAGTGGTGCAAATGTTCCGATAAAGACTTGCTGTAGACCAAAATGTCATCGAAAAAGACCAAGACAAATCGTCTTAAGTAAGGCCTAAAAAGATCATTCATCAAGCCCTGAAAAGTCGAGGGGGCATTAGTAAGGCCGAACGGCATTACTAAAAATTCATAATGTCCCTCGTGGGTTCGGAAAGCAGTCTTAGGAACATCGGAGGGCTGGACCCGAATTTGATGATAACCCGACCTCAAATCCAGCTTGGAAAAAATTTCAGCCCCATGTAATTCGTCCAATAATTTGTCAATGACTGGGATGGGAAACTTATCCTTAACAGTCTCTTGATTTAATGCCCTATAGTCCACACATAACCGCCAACTTCCATCGGCCTTTCTCACCAACAACACGGGAGAAGAGAAAGGGCTTTGGCTAGGTGTAATTACCCCGGATGCCAAGAGTTCCTTCACAATTCTCTCAATTTCAGTTTTCTGAAAATAGGGGTAGCGGTAGGGGCGTACACTAATAGGTTGTGTCCCTTTGAGCCTAATGTGATGGTCATGACTCCTTGGAGGGGGTAAACCTTTAGGTTCATCAAAAACAGATACAAACTCAGCCAAGAGGTTTGAAACAGATTCTGGAACAGGGACATCTTCCTCCCCTGCCTCAGGGGATAACAACTGTAATAAGAAACCCTTGTTTACTGAGGTAGAAGGTTTGAGAAAGTGCTGGCCTTCCTCCACAGTGAATTCCTTCGGTTAAGCCAGATAATAAAATAGGTGGCCCTTAAGACTATACTTCATAGTCAAGAGGGAGAAGTCCCACAAAATAGGACCTAGAGTCCGCAACCATTCCACACCAAGAACAATATCACAGCCTCCCAAAGTAAAACAAAAAAACAGTGATATTGTGGTACCTTGCACCTAAGGACAGGTTGCATTTCCCTTCACTACTGATTTGCATCGTTGGGCAACCTTCACTTGGAGCTGGAGGGTAGGAATGACACTCAAGGGAACTGATTTCAGCAACAGGGTCCAGGAAGTTGTGAGTGCTTCCCGAGTCAATCAATATCACCACACCTTTGTTGTTGATAAGACCTTCAAGTCTCATGGTTTTGGGACTCAAGGAGCGGAGAACAGAATGAGAGGCTCTGACCAGCACCTACCCACTACTCACGCAGGTCCATTCCTTCAGTAGGATATATAAAATTCCTCCCTATTATCCTCCATAGGTGACTCCATACCAGTCAAGAGGTAGATTTTAGGAGATTTACAGCGATGGGCTGGATTCCATTTGTCATCACAGTAATAACACAATCCTTTGGCTCGCCGTTCTTTCATTTGATGTGGGGTAATGTTTTGTACAGGTAAGCTGGGTGAAGGCTTAGAGGACTGAACTGCGGGTGGAGTAGAAGGCTGTCCAGCAGAGGAAACAGAGGAATTCCAGGGTTGCTGCCGGCTGTAAGCAAAAGAAGTATTGGGGGGTCTGTATGATTTTCTAGTGCTCACTAAGTATTCCTCCTGCAAGCGGGCTAAACCAAAGGCAGCATTGAGGGTTAAAGGTTTAAGCATACGCAAGGGAAGGCGGATTTCGTCCTTCAAGCCGCTTAAGAAACAGCTCAACCGGTTGCCATCCGAGAGACCCCGAAGACGGTTGGATAGTGTTTCGAACTGTGTGGTGTACTCAGCTACGGTGGAAACCTGTCGCAGTTTGGTAAGAGCCTCCATGGGATCGTCATAGGCTGGCCCAAATCTGGTTAGCAATGCTTGGAGAAACACATGCCATGTGGGAAATTGGCCAGACTCCTCAGCATCTTGAAACCACACCAAAGCTTCACCCTCCATATGGAAGGAAGCCATGCGTAGGCGTTGAGGGAGAGGGGTCTGATAGTAGGTGAAAAATTGGTTCACTTTATAAGTCCAAGCTGCTGGATTTTCTCCATCAAACCGAGGGAAATCAAGGCGGACAGCCCTGGTTTGGATCTGGCGATTGCCTCTGGGAAGGTCCTGCTCATCATAGTCATCGTGGAATCGTACATCCTCTACTTCAGGCTGGTCAGGTGGAAATCTCCTCTCATTTCGGTCAACATGGTCATGCAAGAGGAACCTGCGGTCTGGGTTTTCTGGTGGTTCAGGAGGAGGGCGTGGCTGGTTGGCTACAAGGGTACGGAGCATATCAGACATTTCAGTGAGCTGAGTTTGGAAGGCCTCAGCTTGCTCCCCACGTTGTTTGATTGCCTCTTGGCATTCTTTGAGAGCTTCAGTGATCTGGAACAATCTGGTGCCATCAGCCATTGGTGGTTGCTGGAAAAAAAAATTTTTTGCCAAGGAAGGGGTAGGATCGGACGGCTCTGATACCAAATGTAGTGGGTATTTGTATTTTAAACTGAATATTTCTGGATAATGTAAGATGCTTGTAATAGTTGCAGAGATTCAAATGAGTTTTTGGATGAAGAAGAAGGAAAATACTGATAATTTGAATTCAAAGGATAAGAGCAGCTTCGAGAGGCTCAGTCTCCAAATTCATTACAGCTCCTAGATTCTTTTCTACCCTCTCTCACCCTCCGTGCCCCAGATAAAGGCCCAATTCTGTTAGAAGATATTCTAACAGAATCACAGCTGGCCATTCCTTTACCACCTAAACGCATAAAAACTAGGCTAAAATGCAGGAAATAAATGTTACAAAAGCACAACCTAACAACATAAAACGCAGTACAGGGAAATAAGTGAAACGCAGGAAATAAGGCTAA